>AP028444.1:7983824-8210710 GCA_036509395.1 Antheraea yamamai | reverse complement strand
TTGCCAATAAATAGTTTATAAACAAATCATTAAAAAAATTTTGAAAAAAAAATTGAATAATAATGAAAATCATACAATAGAATTAATAATGTATAATTATATGATTATAATCTATACTATAATAAAACTGTAGCAAGGTCAAATCTGTACATTAAATATTTTTTGAAAATTTTTATCGGGGTAGACTTTGATATCGATATAGAAGCCAAAAATAATCTTTTTACAATTTTTGTCTGTCTGTCTGTCTGTCTGTCTGTCTGTCTGTCTGTCTGTCTGTCTTTCTGTCCCTGTGAACACGCATCACGCTGAAAGTACTGAACCGATTTTAACGAAACTTGACACAGTAACAACTAATATTCCAAGGTTACATTTAGGATACTTTTTGTCCCATAAAACGCAAGGGGCTCTCCAGGAAAACGAAAAACAAAAAATTGTAGTTAACGTAACTAGACTTTTTTGCGACACCTTAGTACGAGAGCCAGCAACGTTGGAAGAACGAGAATTTTAGAAAAGCTGGTTCTTTAATATGAAGATATATTATACCCTTCCAAACAGGATTCAGGATACCTGGTAGCCGGTTAACGTTGTGTTTTTTAATGCGCATCACACTTTTACAGGTCAAAATTTTGATTTATAATTAATTTTAGGAAAAAAAAAATTCGGTTACATTTAAACGCTATTAAAAACGTGAGTTTATTACTGCCAGACAATTTTGTTATTGAAAATAATGTGCCCGATGATATTCTTTATAAATAAAATAATTCATTTCAAAACATTTTATTTTTCCATTGCAAACAACATATTTCATTTTATTAACCATTATGATATTGAGATTTCACCGTGAACACTGAAAAACAACGATAAACGTAGACATACGACTTGAGACTGACGTTATCTTGAATAGATGCGTTTATAACAGGCGCTTCTACAATTATCGCTATCTTTATCATACATAAAATGGGGTAAACATATCAATGCAGTTGCAGAATTTAGCTCTAAGTTTCTAAACGTTTTCAAAGCATTAGCCGGTTTTAATTGGGGTGTTCATCCATAACATTTAGTTCGTTTATACTTCAATATTACACGCAGTCGAATTGACTATGCGAGCTTTCGTTATGATAGTAGTGCTCAGGTTAAACTCTATAAACTTGAAAAAGTCCAAAACCAGGCAATGAGAATTATCGGGGGTTTCATTAAAAGTACTCCAATCTATGTTATGGAAAGCGAATTGAGCATATATCCGTTACATCTTAGGATTCCTTTTAAATTTAAGTCATTCGAAAAAAACGAACTAACCAATGTATCAGAAGAACTGTCCACCCCTTTCCAATCACTCTATTGGCGTAAAAGAAAAAGACCATTATTAGTTTCAATTTTTTCTCAATATAAAAATACTCCAATTCAAATAAGTATAAAACATGAAATGTTCACTTTACACACCTGCGTCGATAACATTGATTTGCACAATATAATTAAAATAAATGTAGATGGCATTTCGAAGCCAAAGCGTCAATATGATGTTCTTAAAATAAAAGATATTTGTCTTCAATATATAAATAAATATTATCAAAATATTGTTAAAATATACACTGACGGATCTAAAGCTGGGAATTATTTAGGAGCCGCATTTTTTGAGTCAAATTCCAAAACTTTTATGAAATTTCACATTGATGAAAATATTTCAATTATGCACACTGAATTGATAGCAATTGCAGAAACCTTCTCATCTGCGCAATCAACTGAGTCCATTAAGATTATTATTTTATCCTATTCAAACAGTGCTCTTCAACACGTAGCTCGATGTACCTCGACTTTTCGAGAAATACCGATAGCCTACACTATTTTGAAGCAATTTCAAAGCAGATTTCAAAGCAAAGAACAAAGTAATTGTTTTACAATGGATCCCTTCTCATATAGGTATAACTGGGAATAAAAGAGCTGATCTTTTAGCAAGAGAAGGATCCTCTGAAGGTGCTCCTATTAATATTTTACCAACTTACTTGGATGTATGCTCAGTATTTAAAAATAGCTGTTACTCGCATTGGAAGGAATACTTTGATGAGCGTTCTAAAACAAAAGGAATATGGTACAGAACAATTCAGCCACATCCTTTACGGTCACCATGGATTGATGACAGTACGATTTGCCGTCGGGAAGCAATCACAGGAATGAGATTACGCTCAGGACACATCCCATGTAAAAAGTTCGCCTACCTGATGCGTAAAGTACTATCACCACTCTGCCAGAGTTGTGAGCTCATCGATGATGTGCACCACATCCTGGCAGAATGTGTTCGAAGCGAAGATATTAAATCTTGGCTTAATGCTTCTGGTTCGTTCCACACTGGTTTGTACAATTCGTTATTGTCTGACCCCATTTCGAAAGATGCTAAAGAATTGTACAAAATTAATATAAGCTATTGTTAAGTTTATTGTCATTCTTATTGTTATATAGTTGTATGTCATTTAGGCGATATAGTCACGCAGGTGACTAAGCCTTCGTTAAAAAAAAAATAATAATAATATTAAAATTACAGCTATCTTAACATGGTTAGAGCATACTTATTTTATTTACAAAATAATAGCATCTGGCAAGTTATTGTTTATAACAAAAATGTCTGGCAATAATAATTTCATGTTTTAGTAGGGTTTCAAAGTTAGTAAAAAACAATACATTCAAAATTTATATAAAAATCAATATGTTTGCCAGTAAAGGTGCAATATGTAGTAATAAACGCAACGTTTACCGGCAGCCAGGTAGCCTGCACGCTGTTCGGAAGAACATAAAGATATATAAAAAACTGTCTTATAGAAAATTTGTCGAAACCGTTACTAGCTCTTAGACAAATAGTTACAGGCAAGTGACATTTGACGCGTCGTGCTCATATCTTTTTAATATTTTTATTTTTCTTCAATACAATGGAGTTTGAAAAAGTTTTAATACAAGTTAAAAATAGTTATGATATCATTCAGTGTTTCATTTATCATTATTTATTTTATGAATATATTTTATCGTTTAATTTACAATTTAACTCATCATCTTGATATTTTATAATGCAAACTCTACTGACTGTATAGTAAACGTCTACAAAAAAGGGAAAGGAACTTCTTTAGAAACTGAGGGTCCATAGACCTTTAAAGTTTATTTCACATTATCGCCAATATATGTAGGTTAGTTTTTATTTTTTATTGAACTCAGTAGATGATGCTACGAACGGGTTGTAGGCTTATTTTAAAAGATTTCTCACATACCATCTGGGTATATGTTTGAGTGAGTCCTTTGATAGTTTGGATTCACAATTGGAAACCGTAGGTGTGGCTGCAATAAGGTTTTAGGTGTATTAAAATTTTTCGCGTTTAAAAATACAATTGACACCGTTGATAACCGATTTGGTGCAGACGAAGTTGCACGGGTCAGCTAGTATATAATAAACGTGACGCCATATTGCCGTAACGGAATTACCTTGCACTGTCGTCCAGTTACCTCCTAGTCGCGCCTAAAGAAGTTTTAATTCAAAAAATGTAACCCGACGGCTTAGGCCGAGTATAGCGAAATTATATTTAACTTAGATACTTTTAAAGGATTTATATCATGTCTAAAATAAAATTGGCTGCCCTAAATAAGAATATATATTTATTTATATTGTACTAAATTGACTAGAATCTAACCTTAAATAACGGTGTGGTCCAAGTTGATAAACACGGTAAGGTTAGGAGGGACCAGCGCTCAAGTGCTGCTGCCGGAACACATTCATACGTGCTTGGCAATAGATTTTCAACTTCAGAGTGATAGCTAACCAGACAGGCTTAGAAAGAACCCTATCACCAAGCGGACCTCCATTGACGGGGCATAAGAACACGCTAATCTAGTGTAATCTCTTTAAAATCTGTTATTTAATGGGATTCGTGACATACATATATCATTATAATAATACAGTCAAAACCATTACGGCGCCATCGTTTAAAAAAACTTACCGGTTATATTGACCCAGAACAAAGGTCCTGACTAAATGCTGTATCTCGATAACATCACCGGTTGTTACGACTATCGGTTTTTACGACTAAATAAGAATAGTCATTTCGATATCGTCATAAACTTGAATTAGAAAATATAATTTCACACTAATTTTATTTGGTGTCATCCAAAAAGTTATAATTCCAGGCTAACCGTCTAATTTCATCTCTACTTACTCTAATATTATTTTTGACGCATGTAATTTCCCCAGAACCGTAACTTCTCCTTCCTGAGAGCAAATGAGAATAAGTTAGGGACAAGTTTCACTGAGTATGAATAAGGGAGGTCGAAAGTTTGTTCTAGTTTTCCCTCTTATGTTATTATCTGTATTTATTTACTGGTTATTATAACAAGCTGAATAAACATTATGTTTAGATATTTATTATTTCTTTTACCAATACTTCTTTGCGGTTCAATATCTACGGAGATTAGATACATAGATAGACCGCTTCTATACTAAACTAGCAATGTACTTCGATTTAAAATATTTAATGATTGTATATTTAGTTAGGTAATCAAATTCTGTATAAAGTAAGAATGTTGAATAGGCAGCCGATCAAGCCATGTGATATCACCATATCTCGTTTTTTTTGGGCATAGGAGGCAAACTAACAGGTGGGTTACCTGATGTTAAGTGATCACCGCCGTCCATAGTCACTAGCAACACCAGGAGAGTCGCAAGTACGTTGTCAACCTGTACTTGGAGGGAGGGGGCAGGCGGGAAGAGGGAGGGAGGGGAGAGAGGGGGTGGGAGGTGTTCTTCCGGCGTTCTCACTGACACGCAATGCATGCAAACACTGTTACTTCACGTCGGTTTTCTTTGAGAGGGTAGAACTACCACGGGCGAGTTGACCCAGTAAACGTTGACATAGACATTCATAGTTCGTCACTTTTCGGCAATGTTCGCTTCTTGTCGGACGCCCAATCTTCTTCTTCGTCTTCGGCCCCTGACATCCTGCGCCGAGCAAGGATACGCCTCTGCGCCGTCGGTACTACTACTTCATTCTCGCTTACCATATTCTCTAAACTACAGATTTGCATGGTAATACTAAGGTGCTACTAAGGGACGCAGCGTGATGCTAAATATATATCCTAATACCCTTCTCAATAAACAGGCTATAAACTTGTAGCTTAAAATTTATTTGAACACGCTATTCATATAACAAAAAAAACGTACAATTTCTTAAAATAACCTAATATTAAACTATGAAATATATAACAAAAATAAATAATTGTATTTCGTTTCAGGAACGTCATGGAAAAAAATATCTTTTATAAAGTGAAGTGACTGGAAATACTTCTAATGGAGATGTGCGCAAAAAGCATGTTTTTCCACTAATGATGTGAAAAAGACTATATAGGGATGCGGCTCGCGGCGTTGCTGTGCTTGCTCTGTCACTTAGGTAAGTGATTTCTTTGTTTCTATTTTTCTTACAAAGATTATTTACTTTTAATTTAGTTCCGTATTTCATTTATTGTAACGATAACGTTTGACAATATTTTTTGTAAAAAGAACTCAATTACGAAAATTATTCCAACTATTATGATCTATTATTTTGGTGTCATATCTTTTTAATGTAGCAAAAAACGTGTCTCTAACCCCTCGGGACAGTGATGAAAACATTTACCCTAGTCCCTTTGTTAACGCATTGCAGTGACAATTAGATAAATGAACCCCAAGGTACTTCAGAGCAAGTGTTTCGACCCAAAATTATACAATAGGCCAGCGTGGTCTCTTCAATTCACCGGGAAATTACGTCCGACTGAAGTAAGGAGGTCTTATCTAGGCTTATCCATGATAATCTAGAAGCCGTGTCAATACGTACTGTATAATTTAAGCTGTATACAATTATAATAAAATATTGTTGTTTTTAGTATCTGGTTTTTTTAATATAAAATTTCTTTGGCGTTATAAGAGATGGCGATTAAGTTAAATAATAAATACATCATATGAGAATTTAAAAAGGCATTTATTGATGATGTAATAATATATATGTATATGTATTAATATTGTAATATTAATAGTAATGTTAATGTAAACATTTATTATCGCTGACCACTATACATTTTAAAACAATAATTGATGATGAATAATGATATGATTGGTTTATAATAACCGTATAATTTGTATATATTTCTGTACGTATTTGTAAGAACTTACTTACATTGAAACCAGATGGCAGAACGGTCGCTCGCTCATATATACATAATTAAATCTACTGCATGAATTTTATTATTATTTAATTTTTAATTTAATTTTTTTATCGATTTGTTTATAAACTATTTATCGACAAAATCAAAAATATATAAAAACCGGATGATACAAAAACGTGACGCCATATTGCCGTAACGGACTTCCGTTGCATTGTCGTCCAGTTACCTCCTAGTTGCGCCTATAGAAGTTTTACCGCAATAATATAAAAATGTCGAATATAATCTGTGTTATATCATTACAATATACGATCTATATTTTAACTCTCTCATACATAAATAATTAGAAAAAGCAAAGGTGAAGTAATACTTCACTTTGCTTATATCAGGTGACAATTATTTATATCTTTTTACAAAAAGATTTTTTTCTAATAATACATTTTAAATATATCATAATATTATACTGAAGATCTAGATTTCCTATCTATATGTAATTATTCTTACAAAACATTTTAACTTATAATTAATTATTGAAGTAAAACTTCTTATGGGAAGGGTTTAAAATTCTGATTGGCAAGCTTTTTGTGTGACGAATAGTGGTGGGAATCTACAGTGTGTCGGGTAGAGTATTGAACACATCGGTTCCCGTTCGATTATTGAAGTTAAGCAACGTCTGGCGCGGTCAGTACTTGGATGGGTGACCGCCTGGGAACAACGCGTGACGTTAGCTTTTTGTTGTATTCTTTTCAATTTAAATGGTTCCATGTAGTACAAAAGTTTCATTTGTATCGTGTTTCTTTACAACTCACCCTCTTTTCTTAATTTTTTTTTTTTATTACTAGAAACTATACTGTTATAAACTTGTTTAAAAAAATAAATAAAAATAGTTGAATCAATTACTTATTTATTTATTATCGAGACGTCCAATTTTTTCCTATAACCCTATTATTATATGTGTCACTAGTCTACATAAACATTTATTTCACTATGTATGCTGTCTTATTTATTATCATTACATAGTATAAAACAAAGTCCTCTACCGCGTCTGTCTGTCTGTCCGCGAAAAACTCAAAAACGACTGAAGGGATCTTCATGCGGTTTCACCAGTGCATAAAGTGATTCATGAGGAACATTTTGGTATATAATTTGTCAAGGATTATTTTATATTTTATATATTATATATATATATTTTATATATTTTATATATTATATATTATATATATTTTATATATATATATATATTCTAGCGAGCCCGCTAGTATTATATATTTCTATAATTTCAATTTGTCCAATTTCGTCTTAGTTTACGTTAATTATCTTGATAGTTGATATTCGCTTTTAGTCTATTTTATTTGTGTAACTCTATGTATTGCTGTTATAGTTAATTCCTCTCACGTTTAATTCGGTCGTCGCTATGTACTATGCAGTATTCTGTAGATTTTCTTTTATAATCCACTAGCGACCGTACCAGACTTCGTCTACGTTTGTGGTTTTATAAATGATGGTGATATTCATTGGTAATCTTTATCTTTATATATCACCATGGATCACACTCGTGTGACTCTATTTATGTAAAGCATACCGAGATAGCTGGCAGACGACCAGGTTTTTTCCAAGTTACTCGACGTTTATTTTGACTAAATAAAATTACAGGTAACTATCAATTATAAAGATACAAATACAGACAAAGACGCGGGCGGCCATTATATATCGCTGTTACATTCAAGTTTCATCATAACCTGTTCAGTAGTTTTTGTGTGTAAGAGTAACGAACATCCTCAACAATTTTTTCATTTATAATATTCATATGAATAACCAATACCGTACATAAAAAGTTGTAGCTGTAGTTGTTCGAATAAATGTAACACGATTTGTAAGTGTATTTAATTATATCTGTTCAACATAAGTAAATCTCAATATCCCACTTATTTCTACTTCATTTACATTATGAATAAGGTGGCTTTACTTATGCCCAAATGTATGAATTTAGTAATATTGATTCATTTTAAATGTAAATAATCATGTAGTAAATTACACTATTAATTAAAGTTATTTTTAGGTAATTATATTATACCAGTGGGCCCGCGGACGTTGTCCTACCTTGATAATAAAAAAAAAACTTAAAAATCATCCACAACGCCACCTAACGTGTCCAGTTGTAAATCTAAATCATTACTGAATCCACCTAAACACACGCAAAAAAAAAAACATCAAAATCTGTCCAACAGTTTAGGAGAAGTTCAGTCACATATACACGGACAGAAGAATGATATATATAGAGATTTTAGTATATATTCGCGTATTGTATTATGCTTTTAAACAAAATTCACTTTTAATAATCAATTAGGTAGACAATTACCTTATATAACAATAATTGTATAGTTAACACAAAGTATTAATCAAAGGCACATCGTCATGATGTAACGTGTATTATGTTCAGTAAAAGCTTTCTACAAGAAGCTGCTTGTTGTGACAGTTTAGTTCCCAGATACTCTTGAAAGCATATACGTTGCCTTTAATGTATAGTATAGCCAACTGTCGTCAAGCTGTAAATGTAACGCAATCGTCGCCATCTTGTATGTTTCATACCAACTTAAACACGTGGTCCTTATTTAAAATAATATCATTTAAATCTTCTATACATATAATAGGAATGTAAATGTAACGTGTCTGTACTTTTTCGATTGTCGTGAAAAAAATTGTTGCACGTGTCTAAGAATAAGTAAGAATACATTTCAATCATTTTTAGAAATGTCTGTCTGTCCGTCTATATGTCTGTCTGTCTGTTTTTATGAACTCGCATCACTGCTAAACTACTGTGTTCACAATAGAACCTCACAAAGAAAAACATAAAGCATATCCTCGAGAGTTATTTAGTCTTTGTTTCATTAAAATCGGTCCACTCTATCAAAAGTTATTGTAATTTGAATGTCGGCTCGAGTCAAATACGCGAGAAGGGTAGTAATCTATACTAATATTATAAAGGTGTATTTGTTTTTTTTTTTGGTTGAACGCCCTAATCTCAGGATCTACTGGTTCGATTTTTTCAGTGTTATTAGATAGCTCATTTATCGAGGAAGGTATATACCATTACGCTAAGATCAATAGGAGCGGAGCACCAATGAATATTTCAAAATCAGATTTTTTTTTCCTTTTGTAAGCGTCCGCTTCGTTTGAGCGTTAACCCAAAGTAACTATTCCACGTGGACGAAGTCGCGGGCAGAAGCTAGTTTTAATATAAGGCTTTAAGAAACTACGGTTTTCATAAGCACTACAAACGACTAAAGTATTTATATTTTTGCTTTTCAATGTTTTTTTTCTTCTGTGCACAAAATATATTCTTGAGGTAATAAAAAACGCCGATGAAGTTGCGGGCATCAACTAGTTATACATAATTTCCTGACTGACTGAACTTATATAACATATATAATATAATAACTTATATAACTGACTTATATAACAAACATCTGCACGTACAATGTGTTTAAAAACGGGTACAATTTTTTTTTCTTTGTGGCTTAATTTACTTGTTTACTACGTCTATAATGATTACATTTGTATAAAACAACAAAATCCTGTAGGAGAGTTTTTTTTTAAATCTTACATTTGGCAACCAATCTTCCATATTCTTATACTACCATTGTCGAGTAGGTAAAAATAATTAAAAGTGTCTTACGATAATTACAACGACCTAACAAAATGGTGGCCCCCTTTTTAGAATGTTCCAGGGAGTTTTTGTGACATCTCAGAATTTATGCTCTGTGGTATATTTTCCATGGACTTTACTTGTGCTCGATAACGTAAAACGCCACCAATATTACAAATTAATATTATTTGTATAATATATTATATATATTAATTATATTATATAATATTACAAATTAAAATAAAACAAAATTATGAATAAAATATAAAAGCCACTACATGACAAACTATGATTCAGCCAAAAAACTAAAGTTATTATTAGGAAATATAACAAGTAACTATTATTAACTGATTACGGTGTAATTCACGTTTAAAATTTAAAATATGTTTATTGAAATCAAAAAGGAGAATGTTTTTAATTCGGTTCTATTTCTTTAATGTTTGTTACTTCAGAATTTCGTCATTTATCAACCGTTTTGCAAAATGTCTTTCATTCGAAAGGCGATATTTTCATGCGGGTCCTATTTCACTTTAATTAACATTGGATTGTCTTGCATTTCGAAGATATACCAGGGTACTCCACAAAATCGAAAAGCAAATCCATAATAATTTAAATCCATAATAATAATTGCACGACAATTCAAAACTATGTAGTTAACATAAAAATATTCTTGTGCATTTTTCATAATAGATATTTTTGAAGTGAAAACTTCTTAAACCGCGTTGGGCAAATTAGAAAAAAAAAATGATAAGAGAAAACCTTATGGGATCGCGTCACCTATTACCTCGACATGCTCGTGACGTATTGCGCTTACGTCAAACTAGCGACGCGTAATATAGCGGCGGACTGTGCACATGTGGTAATGATATATTGTATTTCGCTTGTGCAGCCCCTCGTATGCTTGATTAATTTATAAACTGTATAAAATTATTCCTCGGAGTGCCATATGTAAATTATATTCATGTTAACAATTTCAATTTAAAAATCATGAAATTTAAATAATTCAGACTACAATTGATTTAAAAATTCAAAAAAGAATACAGTTACGCCATTTTTTTTATGGTATAAGCAGGCAAACGAACAGGTGGGTCACCTGATGTTAAGGGATCACCACCGTCCATAGACACTAGCAACACCAAGGGAGTCACAAGTGCGTTGCCAGCCTGTGTATAGGGGAGGGCCTACCAAAGGCCTACTAAAGGAGAAAGGGGAAGGGAAAGGGGGGAAGGAGGTGGGCCACCGGCGCTCTCACTGACTGAACGAAACGCAACAATACAAGCACTGTTACTTCACGTCGGTGTTCTGTGAGAGGGTGGTACTGCCCCGGGCGAGCCGACCCATTCATGTTCAAATCAGTAATAGCTTCAGCGTGGCTCTACCATCTATTTAAGCGTGGCTCTACCACCTATTACGTTTCCAGTTTTCACTTTTGCCGACAATCTTTATAACTGCGTAGACTTTTGTTGTTAAATTGTGTTTACTTTACTAAACGTACATAAAGTCATTTCTAGTTTGTCCATACATATAGTTCCATCATGTGGAAAATGATCGGTCTGTAATAAGTTCGTATCATACGAAAGGATCTTATTACAATGCATGAAGCTTTCCCCACGAGAAATTAACAGTGAATAATTAACTTACACTGAGTTAAAGTTACTTCAAATAGAAATTTTGTTTACCAGGATACAATATGATATTGTCCTCCAAATTGGTATGTTCCTACTTTCATGCAATTAAGGGAATAACTTTGGCACTTAACTGCGAAGTTTATGAGAGCTTATTGTATAAATTAATAATTTTCTATGAAGTAAACCTTAACCTGTAATAAATCTGATAACTTACATATATAGACAGATACATTAATTAGAAAAATATACTACATAACAGAAATTAATAAAAAATATTGATAACATGGGAATCTTTTGGTACCTTTAATCTGAGTTCCAAACTAGCAGGGAATTATGTCTAGGCATGCTTTTAAAAACTTAGTATAAAATGTCACGATGTAGTTCTTTCATTGCTAAGTACACGGCGCCGTGTGTTTTGGCCTCTTTAGATCTATGACATGATTCTTTTTTTATATCATAGGAGGCAAACGAACAGTTGGGTCACCTGATGCTAATTGATCACCACCGTTTATAGACACTTGCAACACCAGAAGAGTCGCAAGTGTGTTGCAACTCTGTGTTTGGGGGACGGGGAGTGGGAGAGGGGAGAGGAGGTGTGTTATCCGGCGCTCTCACTGACCGAACGAAACGCGACAATGCAAGCACTGTTACTTCACATCGTTTTTCTGGGAGAGGGCGGTACTACCCCGGGTGAGCCGACCCATTCATGCTGAAACCAGTAATAGCTTCAGCGTGGTTCTACCACCTCTTACACCGGCTTATTCGATTAAGGCAAAATTATTTTTGTGACCATATGGGAAATATATCGATTTTGAAATATTAGTTATTGGTTTTTGTTATGTTTATAAACGATCGAACAGAACATGTTTTATAGCCTAAATAATTGCAAATATTAATTATTTTATACTATAACTTTTAATATTACTAGTGGCCTGCCCTGGCTTCGCATGGGTGCAATGTAATAATGTATCGTTACTATTGTCTAAACCATTTAGATCCATTTCTTGGCACTAACAATTTTCAAGCAAACAACTTTTGAAATAAAACTTTTTTTTTTTTTTTTTTATAAGGTGGAAAAGAAAAAGGGGGGGGACCTAAGGTAAAGGAAACACCCCCCCCCATGGAAAAAAAAAAAACAAAGGGGGGGGAAGGGGGGTGGCTTTGGGGGGGAGGGGGGGGGGGGGGGAGGGGAAGAGGAGGGGGGGGGGGGGGGGGGGGGGGGGGGCCGGCGCCCCCCCGACCGAAAGAAAAGAAAAAAAGGAAGGAGAGTTATTTCACGTCGGGTTTTATGAGAGGGGGGGGTACCCGGGGGGGGGGCCCATATGAAGAAAAAAAAAAAAATAGGAGGGGGGCGCCCCACTTCTTTAGGCGCGACTAGAAGGTAACTGGAAGACAATGCAACGGAAGTTCGTTACGGCAATATAGCGTAACGTTTTTGTACCATTCGGTTTTTAAATAAATTTCATTTTGTCAATAAATAGTTTATAAACAGATCAATCTAAAACTTTTGAAAAATTTAATATAAAAAAATATTAAATTGATTAAAATAAAAAGTGAAAACCACAATAAAATTCGTTGCGTAGTTAAGAACTAACAGACTCATAGACAGACAAAAAAATGGACTTTGTTTTATAATACTTATGTATATATTGAAAATGTTGTAAAATATTTAATGTGTGCATTGATTTATGACGTCAATTTCTTAACAAACAAACAATACCAGTATTTAATGTTACTGCGGCAAATATTATTTTATCTACTTGTATAAGGATGATAACTATAGGTATGTATATTTTGCTTAAATTAATAATGTAATAAATGTTCTGTAGTTGGCTGTATGTATAATTTACTGGCTTTTGCTCGCGGCTGTATTAATTTAGATTTGATCTAACACTAAGGTACATGTCTTTTTTTGTAACGTTTATGCAAGCTTCCATTATAATCGGTTGAGTAGTTAAAACGGGAAGGCGTAATAAACAAACAATCAATCTCATTTTCGCATTTATAATATACAACATATCTTTAGTTACGGATATTCATGCTAATCACATAAAAGTTTTGCATATACGGGGATCGAACCCCACAGCTTTTCACTTCAGTTGTATCAGTTCAGTTCATCTGTTGAAATTGAAACAAAGGGCTTTGATGTTTAGCTCTAATATGATTAAATCCTATTTATGCATTGTATGTGCGCTCAGAATGTGTTCACGTCAAAAACGCATTAACGTAATTATAAATGATGTTTGCAGTCCATTTTTCTCTGGTTATAGTAGCCTATATTCGTTATATGCATTGTTGTACGAGCCTTTCGTGTTAACAGCATATTTAAAGTTAATTTATTTAGAGACGCTATCTCATTCTACATATTTATGGCTTTGAGTAAAATATAGTGTTAGATTCTGTTAGACCGATTACATAAAAACGCTGATTGGATCTAAATGGTAATAAAATATAGTGGACAAAATTAATTATTATACTTATTTTATTTCTAATGTTTTAAAGTAAAAAAATATCTCTATATATTATAAAACAAAGTCCTCTGTCACGTCTGTCTGTCTGTGCACGATAAACTGAAAAACTACTGAACGGATTTTCATACGGTTTTCACCAGTAGATAAATTGATTCATGGGGAAGGAGTAGGTATATAATTTGTCAAGGTTCTTTTTATTATCTGGGCGGGAGAACGTCTGCCGAGTCCGTTAGTACAAAATAAAAAAGACCATTAACAAAATTAACATATCAGATACTTATAAAGTTTTATTTATATACTAGCGGGCCTGGCGGACGTAGTCCTGACTTGATAATAAAAAAAATCCTAAAAGTCAACCTAGCGCTACCTACCGGGTCCAATTGTGGATCTAAACTATTCTCGGATCCACTGGACACGCACACAAACTTTCATCAAAATCGGTCCAGCCGTTTAGGAGGACTTCAGTGACATACACACGTACAGAAGAAATTTATACATAAAGATTAAAAAAACAAACATAAGTACTTAAGAAATCAGAATTTTATGCATGCAGTACGGAACTCAAATATTCAATAGTTACATATCCTAGCTAATATTAGGTCTTTACCTATGAAATTCCCGTTTTGTATGAAAAAATTTAAACGATTTTTTTTCATGTATTTTTTATTTGTATTAATCGAAGTAATCACCCAAGCAATCAATGCATCTTTGCCAACGCAGTAGCAGCTTATTGATGCCCTTCTTAAAGAAATCAGCTGGACGGGAGGCAACAAATTCTTCAAAGGCATTTTGTACTGCCTCTCGGGTATTGAATTTTTTCCCGCCAAGGAATTATCCAAATTCTGGAAAAAGTAGTAGTCTGTAGGCGCAAGGTCTGGTGAGTAGGGCGTATGACGGAGAACTTCCAACCCCAGTTCTTGCAACTTGGAGACCGTCTGCTGTGCAGTACGAGGTCGCGCGTTGTCGTGCAGGAGCAGCGGAAACGAGCGATTGACCAATGCTGGTTGGAGATGTTGCAGCTTCTTCATCATTGTGTTCAGTTCTTCACAGTACACATCTGCAGTAATGCTCACCACGTTTGGTAAGAAGCTGTGATGAATCACACCGGCGCTAGACCACCAAACAGTGACCATCACTTTTCTAGGGGTAAGTTTTCGTTTAGGGCATTGTTTAGGTGCTGAACCAGGATCCAACCAACTTGCTGAGGGCTTGCGGTTATCAAACAGAATCCATTTTTCATCGCAGGTAACAATGCGGTTCAAAATTCCTTCATTTGTGTGTCTGTTGAGCAGTGCAAGGCACGTCTCGACGCGTACTTCGCGCTGGCGATCATTGAGTTCGTGGGGCACCCATTTGTCAAGCTTTTTTACCTTGCCAATTTGACGCAAATGGACCAATATTGTTTTGACGCTAACGTCGAAAGCTGCTGCTAATTCAGCCGTAGATTGTGTATCATCAGTTTCCATAATCGCCTTTAATTCGTCATTGTCGACCAAAGTCTTCGGACGACCGCGAGGTTCATTTTTCAGGTTGAAATTCCCAGAACGGAAGCGAGCAAAACAATAACATGTGGTGCGTTGGTTTGTAGTATTAGCTCCGTAAACGTCGTTGATGTTGCGTGCCGCTTGTGCCGCGTTGCTGCCACGACTGTACTCATATTCCATAATTACTCGAATTTTTAACGTACCCATGATGACAAAAAAAATTGAAATGCGATGAAAATGTAACACTAATCAGTAAACAAATGACTACTTTTGGAAAAAGAATTCCATGTTTTTAAAATAAAATTAATTTGAAATTAGAATTCTTAGCCAAACAAAAATTATTTTGATTTGAAATGGCCAGTACTGCAGAACGGCAATTTCATAGGTAAAGACCTATTATTGTAAATGCTAATATCGATTTATTTATTGATGTTGTAACATCTTTCATCTCGGTTGCTGTATATTTTTTGTGGGAGTGGTTAATTCCTGTCGCCGTCAATATCATATTTCTCATTTTGATTAAAAAAGTTTCATCGATTTGAAAGATATAAATAAATATTCGATAAAAAATTATTTCCAATCATACCCGATGCATTTTTTTCAAGATTTAAGTTACTATTGCCCATTTACCACGACTAGATTTGCGCGAGCAAGCGCGCGCCTTAATATAGAATTACATATATTTTCATCCTTAAAATATATTCGAGTAATAATATGATGAATAAATTGACTTCGCATGTACTGCATCTCAATTTCATAGTGGGATAACATATCAGATGTTACACACATTGATATACAAAATCCCGAGATGCACACTTAACGTCTCACAGCTGGCACACAAAAATAAGTGCATAATTTCGGATTACGCAGTCATATCAAATATTCTCGCGTCGCTCGCGTCCTTGTAAAAACAATTTTAAATCATTCAGGTAAGGTTTAATTTGCAAAATCATAAGTTTATCGCATAACTATAACCACGTATGTATTTTGGAGAGTTTTTGCGCGACGTTTTTGAGCGCTACTTTTATCCGAGACTGTGTGTCTTGGGGTTTTATATGTCAATGGTTAGACGTCATATGCGACTATTGTACTGCTCGCTCGTTTTTTTTTTTACACTTTCGTACCTTTTTTTTTCGTACTGACTACGTTATTTATTGACCTAGCAAGGTCTTAACAGCTTCACCGGACTACATACACTTTCGTACCTTAACCTACGTAATACTACTAAATCATTTTGTTCTATTAAGTGTAATTTAGTAACAGGAACTCATAGGTGAACAAAAAAATTCTATTAAATGTACCTTTTTCTTAATTTCGAATAAAAAACTTAATACTTAAGGAAATAGTATTCGTACACCTCTTGTTTTGGACGACAGTACTAACTGTCAACAATTTTGTGTATAATAATAGTTCTTTGATATTCAGATTCATTGATAGATCAGTTAAGCGTATAGATAGATAAGCGTATATAAAAAATCAATTTATTGGAATTAAACGAATATACATGGTATCCTAGTGTAATATTAATGTAATTATTTTGCTCTGTCATAGTTACTAGAAAGCATGTCTAATAAAATAGGGTGGTCAGACGGGAATTATATTAGATAATCTATTTTTATATTTATGAATTTAATATATATTTATTATAATAAATCTTGTGTTTAGTTTATTCCCGTAGATAGACTATTCTTATCTGCTTTCTTGTTTAATTTCTAATTTGTTTTTATAGAGTTTATAAATATTTATAGCATGGCCAAATTTCATTGGCTCTTAGATGTTTCTAAATCTAATCAAGTAATTTAGCCATAAAAATAACCTAATAAGATAATTATCAGGTTAAAATGAGGATTGAAAAATTAAATACCTGATATGGTCCAAACTACTTGTAGAAGTTTGAATTTTAATATATATTTTTTCATACTAACAATAAATTACTAGATCTGATTTTTTTAATATTTAAGAGCTTTTATCTTTATTGCTATCAAGTTCACGGTACCATGATAATCGTTTATTATCAAAAATCACACAGTAATATAAAGAGTATTGCGATATTACAAACGAATTAATTAGAAATGGTTATGTAGTCAGTTTATACGATGTAGGAGAGCGAGTGAGATGTCTACCAGCATAAAATTATACTGGGTAAAAGTTTAAAGAGTAACAATATTCATGGGAATGATTGTTGATGGTCACATTTAACATATAAAATAAAAATATTAAAACAAATACTAATAAACAACAAAGAGAACCCTAATTAAAGTTTGTTCTAAGACTTTTAAAAGTATGGATACAAAAGTGAAACGCTCAATGAACAAAAGTGAAGGTGAATCGCGAGGGTGCATCCGGGGTTAATAACCTTACGAAATGTTAGTATTTACGTGTGTTTAATTAGATTTTTTTACGGAGAATACACCGGTACAGTAAATAAGTGTATGTAAAAGTTTAGGTAATTATGAAATTTTGGACAAACCGATTCTGTTAACCCTAACAATTGCTCCCCTATTTCGTACAATTCGGGAAACTGCCCGAGTCAATTTCCGATCGCATGGGGACGCAATCGATATTCATGTTTGGTTCATTGATCCGAAAAATTCGAATATACGTATAATACAATATTTCTATATCGTTATACATATACAGACGCTGAAACTATCATAACTGCAACTATATTTCGCTAATAAAAATAACAGGTTTGTTAAAAACTAGCTGACCCGTGCAACTTCGTCTGCACCAAATCGGTTATTATAGGTTTTAATTGTATTTGTAAACGCAAGTTATCTTAAAAAACGTAAAACCGGATTGCAGCGACATCTAGCATTCCAAATTTGAATCCAAACTATCCAGAGACTCACTCAAACATATACCCAGTTGGTATGTGAGAAATCTTTTAAAATAAGCCTAGAACCTGTTCGCAGCATTACCTAAAGAGTCCAATGAAGATCAAAACTAACTTACATATATTGTCGATAAATGTCTTCCCAGTACCCCTTGTTTAACAAAACTCTCTTTATAATATTAGTATAAATACAACATAGCATGGTAACTGCAAACACCTCAACTGATTATTTTAATCATAACCTGAACCGAACTACTTCAAGACTCAAAAAAATAAAGAAAACAAAAAAAATAAAAAATGAAAAAAAACAGAGACATTCATCTTCTACAATGCAATGTAACTATTATCTAGGTTTATGTTTTAGGAAAAAATCTTGTCACCTTTGTATAGCAAATATTTTTTATATAATAAAAAAAAATATAACAACATATAAATGACAGTTTCGTTTACACATATTTTTCATAATATGTGGTTGATAATTACGCGTAGAAATGTCATGTAGCCGTAGCTCAGTTATAACGTACTCGGCATTATATGGTGCGACGGGGTCGACGGTTCGGAGCCCAGCGATCGTTTTTTTTAAGTATTTTTTTTTAATTAGCTTGGGGAAATATAGCTTAAATTTTTAGCTAACCTGTTTGCTATATATAGCACAAAGAAAATTTACCAAATCCGTCAAGAATTTCATTAACTACAAATTTTTGACTTTCGTCCGTTATCCTGGAGAATCCCTTGCGTTTTATAAGACAAAAAGTATCCTAGATGTAACCTTGTAATATTAGTTATCACTGTGCCAAGTTTCGTCAAAATCGGTTTAGTACTTTCAGAGTGATGCGTGTTCACAGGGACAGACAGACAGACAAAAATTTTAAAAGGGTTATTTTTGGCTTCTATATCGATAACAAAGTCTACACCGATCAAAATTTTCAAAAAATATTTAATGTACAGATTTAGCTTTGTTACAGTTTTATTATAGTATAGATTATATACATTGTTTTTGTAATTTATCTTGTGTATGTACTTATTATTATTTGTATATATTGTTAAATCGCATTATAAATTGCGCTCAGTTGTTTCTCCTTGAAATTATATGATCATTCGTAATAAAACGGCGGAAAGAAGTGTAGTCTTGGATGATCATCTCCAAACTGCCATTAGGGAATCAACGAAAGAGGTGCAAGTGATGAACGATCGCTGCTCAATACTCTCTGATGACGTGAGAGCGTTAATCACAAAAAAGAATATTGTGATACGTGTGCTTGAATCCGCCAGAAACAAATCTTACACACACTACAGAAAGCGGTTGAAACTCGCATAGCTCAGATCTTTGGTAACAGATGAGATAGCCTTTCAAAAGTTTTGACAGTACCTATGTGTCCTTAATTTTTCCCACATGTTTGATAGTGTACTTTTCCTGATTACCTCATTGCTCTTTTGGTCAGCATCTTTAATTAAGCCATCGTCCACTGTCTACTACAAAATCCTGGAAGGGCGGGCATACATAATATGGTGCATATTTCCATTGATCAAATACATAATTTTATTTTAAAAAATCCATGTCAAATACAAATATCATATGTTAGGACCTAATATATAGTTCAGATAGAGTCAAAGTCAGTCTCAGATCACGAATCTAATGTACTATTCGACATCACGGCGAATGGTTTTGTAAATGGCGTATAGAATTAGGCCCGGATAGGAGTACCCTATTACTTTTTGATTCCTGCGATAGTGAATACTAACCCGAGCCCTTAGATTATTCAGTACATATATATCATGGGCCACCCAGACCAAATATCTAGATGTCATTCTTGAAAATAGGTTCAGCATAATAAAGTAAAATAATAATAAAATAAATATTATAATTTCTTTAATCGACTACGGGTTTGAACTTTAATTATGTGGCCTGTAATGACTTCTCCAATTTAAATTAATACGTAGTCACTTAGTTACAAATACTAGAAATAAACATAAAATAATCATTCCATCTTTTAAACTTACAATTAAGTAAGAAGTGTTTACAAGAAGTTCAGCACAGTATCAGTTTTTTGCAAAGTAAGGTTACTGTCTATATGCATCGATATTTACTGTCGAAAGGTTATTTTAATATGTTTCGAATGATACTTATGTCTAGAAATAACTCATTCTCTTTGTATCCATTACAAATCATAATAAATTACTTTAAATATTACTAGTATAATCTATACTGATATGATAAAGCTGAAGAGTGTTTGCTTGAACGCATTAATCTCAGGAACTACTGGTCCGATTTGAAAAATTCTTTCAGTGTTAGGTAATTCATTTATCGAGAAAGAGAAAGACTAAAAATCATCACGCTAAGACCAATAGCGGAGCACCAATTAAGAACGTTTCAAAATCGTTTTTTTTTTCTTTTTGAAAGCTTCTGCTGCATGTTGGTGTTAGCCTAAAGTAACAATTCCACGCGGGCGAAGTCGTGGGCAGAAGCTAAATAAAAAATAAATGAACCCTGTTAAATCTTTGTCGTCTCTTACAGTAATATTTTCTAAACCGATGGTAATGTTTCATGAAATGCCCTCCCATTGTTTAATTTGAAGTAACATTTTTTTTCAGCTTTTTGTCTTGGGAAGCGGTAACGGGAAATATTATGAGAACTTTTAAATGAACTGTTTTTATCTAATGTATAATTCGGAATTTTTAGTAATTATTAAATGTTTCAAACTGTCGCAGTTTTCAAAAAACTGCGTTTTTGTAAATAATATGGTAAAACAAGGTAAGACAAGGGAAATACCTGAAAGATATATTTAATAACTAAATTTACTCTATGAAAGTGAAAAAAAAATCCAATCGAATTTTATATATAATATATATATATATATTTTATATTTCATTAAAATTATATAAAGTGAAACTGTACGCTTTAAAGGCATATCAGTAGGAATATCTTTATCAACACATATTTCCTACACAACTTTACTTGCAATTGAAAATTTTATATAATATTTATATTTTTAACATCGTAAGTACCCCTTAACTTCCAGTGTTCGCAACTCAAAGCGATTTTATTTTCAACCAAGGGTCAAGTGGGACCTCGCATGAAAGGGGTTGCGTTAGTCGGCAGTAAGTAATTTCGTACCTGCCGACTTCTCACAAGTTACTACACAAAAAGTTTTGATTAATTTTATATTGAGTACACTCGTAACTTGCAACGATTTCGGGCTTACTCGTTTGATGATTTCGTTGTTTGGTATAAATAAATTTCAAAGTAAATCTCGAATATCGAATACTGGAGGATATTGGATAAAATATTATTACTAAGAAAGATATTTACCTAAATAATATAATAATTACATCCGGATTAATTAACGTTCGGTAACTTCATAAACATTGGCATCCAAAAATTATTATTATTACTTTTTATATCGATGAATGATGATCTGATCTGATGATAAATGATCACCACCGTAGACGCCAGCCTGTGTTTACTGGGAAGGGGGGAGAAGTAGGGAGGTGGAGGGCAGTTGGGCCTCCGACGTTCTCACTGACCGAACGAAACGCAACAATACAGACACTGTTACTCCACGACGATCTTGTGTGTAAGGGTGATACTACCCCGGGCGAGTCGACCCTTTCATGCGGAAACCAGTAATAGCTACAACGTGGCTTTACCACCTACAAAATTAAGACGAGATGTTGGGATATCGAATATCATAGTGGCATATCTATAGTACAATAACTTCGTGAACGATCGTCCTATAATGCGCAAGACGTTGGCGGGAACGAGGTATTGCAGATGTTAACAGGTTGGTAGATGTTGGCAGGTGATGTAGTAGCGAAGGGACAAGGTCATGTTACGTCACAACCCAGGAAAGTCGCGCACGAACTTAATGGACTATATGCGTGTAGTGCTTCAAGATCAGACGCTGTATATCCAGTAACCTTGGAAGGTGGTAGGTATCTTTACCCGCTTGGATCGCGACTGCTAAGCACGTGATAATAAACCTATTGTAGTGATTACCTTTTAGTTTATCGCATTTCGTCATTACCGTAATTTAAAACCTGCGTTGATCGACGTAGGTTCTAATTCTTACGAATGAGCCGAAGCTTTCGATAAAAGAAAACATTGTGATGTAACCATAGCAGTGTGATAGGAATTTCTAAGCTCCCATGGTTAGCTCCTACCGTCAACTCGGAAATCTGTCGCGAAGCACCTATAGATATGTTCCGACAACTACACTTGAGAGGCAGTCCCCGTCTTGGTTTAGCGTATTTACCATATCAGACCACATTGTAATTTAACATCAGGTGAGATTGTGGTCAAACGGTAACATTTATAAAGTGCTAGCCCGCCCGGCGAACGTTGTCGCACCCTTGTAATCCGGTGAAGTTGTTAAGGCCCTGCTAGGCCAATAGAGTAGTCAGTTCGAAAAAAAACATTGACAATTTATATACCTGTACCTTCATCATGAATCAATTTATCAACTGGTGAAAACAGCATGAAAATCCGTTCAGTAGTTTTAGAGTTTATCGCGAACAGACAGACAGACGTGGCAGAGGATTTTGTTTTATAATATGCAGTGATAAATTATACATATATTTTTGAAATGAAACCTTGGATGGATTTGCATCACCGATGAATTTGACATGCTCGGGACGCGTCACCGATGATCCCGACCTTCTTGTGACGTATTGTTCTTACGCGATACTAGCGACACGTAGCATAACGGCTTGTGTACGTGTGATATTGATATTTTGTATTGAGCTGGTGCAGCTCAACATATATTTGATTAAGTAATAAACTGTATAAATATGTATCTAATCGTTGCTCGAAGTGCCAATAGATGTGAAAACCTTAGTCTGGTTTTACAGTTAACAATTTCAGTTTACAAATTAGGAAAATTTAAATAATTCAGAACATGATTTAAAATTTCCAAAAATAACAAAGCCGCTCCATTGTTTTGAGTTTTTATTCAAAACGAAAATTCAAATTGTTGGTATAAGATAATAACTGAAGGCATTTAAATTAAAAATGTTCAGTTAAACGAATTTTATACATTTTTAAATAGTATTCGGTACAAACCGCCTTAAATTTTAATTCGGTGTCTGACCTTTCACAAACAATAGGATACAAATATAAATTCTAGATTTCAGTATGATTTATTTCGTAAAATAAAAACGGTTTGTGTGTATATATGTATTTTTGTATATCTCTGTTTTTTTTTTGTAGTGTAACCAACCGTACGCGATTCATTACGTGTTTTTTACTTAAATATTCCATCAGTGAAAACCAATTTAAATTCAAACAAAATACATTCAAACGGGGCATTAATATTACTGTGCTGCCACAGTAAAAGTCAATAAAGTATCCACACTTTATTGACTTTTGAAAATGTATAGTATTTTTGAATGACACCCCGCATTTCGCTTTCAAGTGTACTCCACTTCAAAGTGAGAATGTATTGTGAATGAAGCGTCGTCGAGACTTTTAAGGGAGGTACTAAATCTTGTATTTTTTATAAATTATATATAAGTTAATTTATTCATAGATTTCACGTATATTTAAATGAAAATATAAACCGCAGTCAGTGTCACTCTTTTAATAATATCACATACCTGGGAATTCAGCACGTTTTTTGGTATTTTCAAATGACCTTCAAACTTCCGCGGTTTTAAGATTGGTATAACCTATACATGCTGTGATTACAGGAGCTTACAGATTTATTTCTGCTGTAAATTCTGATCTGATTGAAAAGAGGGTGGTAAAAAATGGTGGGAACGGGGGTTTCCAACCTTTAAAGGTGTGGGAATAAATTGGGGATGGGGGTTTTATGGAGGGGGGTGAAAAAAAAAAAAAAACCAAAAAAAAAAAAAAAAAAAGGGAAAAAAAAAAAAAAAATATTAAAATAAAGGGGGGAAAGAGGGAAAAAAATTTTAAAAGGAAAAATTTTATATAAAAAAAAAGGAAAAAAAAAATTTTTAGGAAAAAAAAAAAAAAAAAAAACGCCAGAAAAAAAGAAAAAGGGGAAAAGCGAGAAAAAAAAAAAAAAAAAATTTTTAAAAAATTTTAAAAAATGGGGCCATCAAAAAAAATTAAAAAAATAAAAAAAAAAAAGAAAAAATACGAAAAAAAAAGGGGTTTATATAAATTTTTAAAAAAGAAAAAAAGGGGGGGGGTAAAAAAGGGGGAAAAAATATTATTTTTTTAAATATCTCCTAAAAAATTTTTAAAAAAAATTATATTTTAAAAAAAATTTTTTTTTTAAAAGGGGAAAAACGGGAAGGAGGTTGTATAATATATTTAAATATAATAAAAAAAATTAAATAAATATAAATATAATTAATAAAAAAAATAAAAAAAAAATTAAAAAAAAAAATATTTATTTTTTTTTTTTTTTATTTTTTTTGGTGGTATAATTTTTTATTAAAATTTTTTTATTTTATATAATATTTAATATAAATATTATTTTTAAAAATATAAAAAAAAAAAAAAAAAATATTAATAAAAAAAAAAAAAAAAAAAAAAAAAAAAAAAAAAAAAAAATATATTATATTACATTAATAATGTGTTAATAAATATTATCATATAGTATCTTTTTCAAACAAGAATAACAATAAAGCTTACCAGCTATTCAAATAAAAACACTTGTTTTATTTTATTTTAATACTAGCGGGCCCGGCAGACGTTGTCCCGCCCTGATTATAAAAAAATCCTGGACAAGTTATATCCCAAAACGTTCCACATGAATCACTTTATCCAGTGGTGAAAACCGCATAAAGATCCGTTCAGTAGTTTTTGAGATTACCGCGAACAGACAGACAGACAGACGCGATAGGGGACTTTGTTTTATACTATGTAATGATAATTATATTTTTACATGTGAGTTCTAACAATACTTTAGGTTTAGTAATAGCCAAATTCTCAAGTTATGCAGAATACTTTAAATCTAACTTTATAATAAACCCACAAAATAGTTATGTCGATAATCAAACAACTAAACAATGGATTAAAGTTGTGTCTATCGAACTTAGTCCGGCTTTTTATACTTAGGTAATTAAATTAGTCAAAGATTGGAGTTTCGAAATTGTATTTTACGAGTATATAGTATATCGCTTCAGTGTTTTAAATCTTCTCAGCGCTATAATAGATAAAAGTTGAATTAATTAGTAAAAACATTAAAACAAAGTACTTTGTTAAATGATCAAACACAACTATTACAGGATTACTGGTCCGTCGCCAAGTTTTTGCAAGGCTTTGTTCCCATGCCAGAACAAATCAATACTAGACAAAATAAGTTTGACGCCAGTGCAAATTAAAAGGTCGTTCGCTACCCAGACGAAAATACGAAATCTACGTACAACTATTTCTTATATCCTATAGACATGAAAAGTTACTATTTTGAATAGTTTTAGGACTTTATTTATATCGTAATATGTTTTATTATTACCGCAGAAGACGGCTGTGCACATTTATACTTTATACTAATATATAAAGCTGAAGAGTTTGTTTGTTTGGTTGAACGCGATAAACGGGACGGCTCCATGAACCGTTCTACCTACTGGTGAAAACGGCATGAAAATCCGTTCTGTAGTTTTTGACTTTATCGCGAACAGATAAACAGACAGACCAGAGGGCTTTGTTTTACACTATGTAGTGATGAACTGTTACCTGTGCATTCGTTCGTATGTAATTGATCAAAAATAATTTGTTTATTGTAAACAAGCGCGTGAGACGTGCGCTGTACTGGACGTCAAGAATAAATGTATATAATTTGAATTATATTATCGTTTTGGTCAATTTGGCGGCCATTTTATTTTATTTAGCGCGTTTGCATCTACATAACTCAATGATTATAGCAACGTATAATAATAACACAATTATATCGACAATATGGGCATAATAAACAATTTAACACATATTGTTTTGGGGGGGGGCTGGGGGCCGCGTGGGGGGGGGGCATGGTGGGGGGGGGGGGGGAAGGAGGGGAGGGGAGGGAGGGGGGGGGGTGGGGCGTCGCGCGACATGCCGTTCTTGGGCTGTGGGGGTGGTACTACCCCGACGAGCCGATCCAATCCCGGACGAGCCGATCCATAATGTATAGTTTAAAATTTTCATTACTTTCTTATATAGTGTTAATGAGCACTGAGGGTGGTATATAGTAGGTTAAAGTTCCAGGTATGTTGCTGATGGTAAATCCCATGCCATTGGATATACGATTCGTATTCACATATCTAATGTACACGTTATATGTTACAGTAGATAGCGTGCGTGTCGTAGTTACAAATGTTTTTGAAAAAGCATTTCTGTAATGTACATACATTAATGAATTACTCGAAAAATGAGCTATCTAACATTACACGAATTTATCAAGTCGCATTACATACCTACTTACAATTTTACATTTCTTTAATACATTAAAAAAAACTCGTGCGGAGCCGCGGGTGACAGCTAGTCTATACTAATATTATAAAGCAGGAGAGTTTGTTTGTTTGGTTGAACGTGCCAATCTTAGGACCTGCTAATGCGACTTGATAAATTCGTGTCATGATAGATAGCTCATTTTTCGAGGAAGGCTATTATAGGCTATATCATCACGCTAAGACCAATAGGAGCGGAGCACCAATGAAGACTGTTTCAAAAACGGAGTCCATTTGAGAGCTTTCGCTGCATGTTAGCATTAGCCCGAAGTAACTATACCATGCGAATGAAGTCGCGAGAACAGCTAGGTATCTATATTTTAACTAATTTGCCGGAACATACCTATAACCGATTGCTTCAACTTGACGGTAGCAACTAAGTATGTTAATACTAGACAATTTCTTATCACTATATCAATTGTAATTGTGATATTTTTATTCTTTAACTAGCCTTTGCCCACGGCTTTGCTTGCGTTACTGTGAATTTAACCTATACCTCGGGAACAGTATTTTTTCTGAATGAATGACCTATTCTGTACACCTTATGTGTATGCAAAACTTCACGATTATGAGTTAAAGCATGAAACCGATACAAACAAACAAAGATACTCGCTTTCAAATTTCTAATATTAGTTAGGATTACGTTGTAAATATAACAAATTGATACAATTTTGTAATCAACAGAGTACCAATTCATTATAGAGATATTAATTCGACCTCCAAATTCTACAAATAAAAACGAACTATGATTTCACATTATCATAATACGATCGGAATTCCAGTCACGACGTAATAACGAACAACGTAAAAACACGTCGGTAAAAGCCATTCGTCAGTGAATCTCTGAGGAATGGTAATGGAATGCGGTGACTGTAGCACAAATAAGGGTAAATGGATGTCGGATGGTTGGTGCAAGGGACAGAAGATTACAGGAGTATCAGTATAACGGTGATGTAGGATGTAATAAGAGAAAATAAACACATAGTTTGTGTCAACTGTATCTGACTGAAATTACAATGAATTTTATTATATTCTACGGTGTTCTTTTTATACAGGCTGAAAGTTTAGACAGTAGCAATATTTAGGGAGAATACTCTGCACTCGATTCTCGTTCTAAATTAATTAAAAAATATTTGATCGAATTATCTACATAAACACAAAAATTATACGCAATCCTCTACGCGTCTATGTTAAACCACAGTGTCAATGACCATCGGGTGACTTCACTTTCACTTGAAAGTGAACGTGGCAACGGTTCGAAAAGAAACAAAAGGGTCCATAGTCCGTTTTTTGTATCGAAGGTAATTAACTCGGCGTCGCCCCTTACAGCTTTCGGCACCGGTCATTTCACCTAGGTTTATTACGTTTGTGTTTATATTTTTGATAGTCATAGAATAAACTTTAACTTAGGTTATCTTTGTTGTTTATTAGTATTTGTTATGATATTATTATTTTATATGTTAAGTGTGACTATGAACTTCATCTCTTAGCATACTGTAAGTGACTAACCTAACACAAACTTTGTTGGTTTTAGCGTTTGGCCACAATCTCACAGGATATTAAATGACTGGACAGGATATTAACGAGGATATTAGATGGTAAACACGCTAAATCTAAAGGGACTGGCTCTCGAGGTCACGTAATATACCTACCTAATATATTTAATTGACAAAAGCGTTACTTTGGGGAAGTCCATAATTAAAAAAAAATACGTGCGTGTATCAGTATACACACGTAAGAAGTGAAACTTCTTTATGATATCATTTTTCGAAAAATGATCTACTATATTTACAACTTTACAGAAAAAAAAACGGAATCTGATCATTGTGAGCGCACCTTTAGAAAAAAAAACGGAATCTGACCATTGTGAGTGCACCTTTAGAAATAAACATGGCGTGTAACGGAAAAATGTACAGAAATTAAGATGCCGCGTAACCGAAAAACGTTAAATACGTTTTTACATGCTCTAAAATTCCTCCCTACGTCGATAAAGAAGTTTCACTTCAATTGTGGTGGAGTTACTTCGCAATTCCGCTTCGAATTAATTGGCCGCTGTTACGTATTACTGCATTTTTTTTTGTGAAATGACTGCGGCCAATCAATTCCAAGCGGAAATGCGAAGTAACGTCGACCCTAATCTTTACCTACCTAATGCCGATTTGTTATATTTTTATCTTGACTACATTCGGATCTCCTTGGATATCCTTTCAGTTAGGAGACTATTTCTTTATGGTTTATTATTTTATAATTCTGTATATAGCTAATTATAATTATGAACAACATAACACACTTATATTATCACATCAGCCTGTATAAGACCCGCTGCAGGGCCATAGACCTCTTCCCGAAGGAAGGTATCGGCATAATCACCACGCCAGCCCATGACGTATTGGCGATGTCAAATTCCGAGAAATCCACGGTTCTATATTTACCCCCGTACGGTGGTACTTCAAGAACATTTCATAGTTTCAGATTTCCTCACGATGCTTTTCTTCATCGACTGCCGATAGTGTTACCAATTTAAATTGGTAAATGCACGGGAATTCTGAAAATCTCATCGGTACATGCCAGTATTCGAACCTGCGGATATGGAATGGACCTCCGGTGAAACCGCTCTGCCGCCACAACGTATCTTATACCATTATATCTTTAGTTAAGTGTACAATATACCAATTCCTGATATTAGTAGGGTGCTTTGCTGAGCTTCTTAGAAGGGATAAGACATCTATCAAGGTAAACCGGGAAAATAAGAACATTAAAAATAAAAGTTAATTCAAATCATTACCGAGGAACCATATATCTATACTAATATTATAAAGAGGTAAAGTTTGTGACGTTGTGAGTTTGTGGGTTTGTGAGTTTGTAACGTTGTGGCGTTGTAAAGGGTAATCTCAGGAACTACTGGTCCGATTTGAATAATTTCAGTGTTATATAGCTCATTCATCGAGAATGGTTATAGGCTATATATCATCACGCTAAGGCCAGTTGGAGCGGAGCACAGATGAAAAATGTTTCACAATCGAGATGTTTTTTTTTTTGAGAGCTTCTGCTGTGTGTCAGCTTTAGCCCAGAGAACTATTACTACGCGGACGAAGTCGCGGGCAGGGGCTATAATCTATATACTAATATTATAAAGAGGTAAAGTTTGTGAGTTTGTGACGTTGAGGGGGTAATCTCAGGAATTACTAAACCAATTTATTTTACCAATATAAAGCCACGTTATTTGTGAGTGTCATAGGCTATATATCATCACGCTAAGGGCAATATGAGCGGAGCTACAATGAAAAATGTTTTAAAATCGGGGCTTTTTTTCCTTTTGAGAGCTTCCGCTGCGTCTTAGCCCAAAATAACTATTCCACGCGTGCGAAGTCGCGGATAGAAGCTATTAACTAATTATATCATCTATAATCTATACTAATATTATAAAGAGGTAAAGTTTGTGAGGTTGTAGGGGGTAATATCTGGGGAGTCGGAGAAAAATGGTCGAACGAAAGCGTTTCTTACGAACGCTGCCTTTATTATGAGATACATATTATTGACTTCTAGAGAAAAGTTGTAGCTTGATAATGCCTAATACCGCCCAACGAAGTGGGCACGGGTCGGCTAGTATATATATATACTAGCAGGTCCGACAGACGTTGTCCCGCCCTGATTATGATTGTTATTGAAATATCCCTAATAAATTATAAACCAAAACGTTCCTCAAAAATCACTTTATTCACTGGTGAAAACCGCGTGAAGATCCGTTCAGTAGTTTTTGAGTTTATCGCAAATAGACAGACAGACAGACGCGGTAGGGGACTTTGCTTTATACTATGTTTATGTTATATTACATACACGAATTGTTCATTTCATAGTATTAGATGCATTTATAATTTCTGGATCGATCATACGTGACAATCTTTAACTAAATGAATAATCCAAATAAAACATTTTAGTAATTATTAAAAAAATATTATTATAGTAATATGACAATTGTTCTGTGGTAGAGAGATCGAATAGTTCGTTGATGGACTATTTCGAATACTTAAAATAAGCCGGAGGTTTAGGAAAATACTAAACTATAGTACACTAAATGTAGTATACTATAGTATAGTAAATATAGTATATTCATCAAATTTGAACATCTTTCATCATCTTGTTTAAGATATCCTCCAGCAATCACACTTGAGAGGCAGTATTCCTCTAGGTTTACTGTGTTCACCATATTAGGCCACATCATTACTTAACATCAGGTGGCATTGGCTGAGTGCCTTAAGCGCTCGCCTTAGTAGTCCGGTGAAGCTGTTAAAACCTCGCCAGGTCAATAGCGTCAACAATTCGAGAAAAAAAAATCAGGTGACGTTATTGTCAAACATTAAAACCGGCAAAGTATTAAAAAAAATAAAGTCTATAAATCCGTTGATATTCACATAATCATTATTAATTTTTCTGTTCTACAAATTTTACTAATTAAATATTTAAAAACACCACATGAACTATATACTTTGTCGGGGTAAAGATTTACGTTCAAATAACCTTGAAAATAAATGTGCTTCTTATCGCAGCTATCACAGCTAACAATAAACTTTATCGCTCGTAAACTGTTGATACTATGACAGAACCCAAGGACGTTGGACCCTTGTAAAGAATGGAAACAAACTGTACATATATATCGTTATTGTATACCGCACAAAAGTTCTCTATACACAGATATCAACTGATGAGTGTGTGAGTAGGATATAGTTATTATAACTTTGCGATCTAATATATGTGATATGATCCTCTATGATTAATGATTTCATAACTTTCAGCAGGCGTAGGTTGTTGATAGCAATATTACAGACTTCCATTACGACCCTTCTCATCTCACTATTAGAGTTTTATAGTTACGTACTCCTAGTTAAAATGTACTTATTTTGCTGAGTAAAAGAAATAACAATAAGATAAGCATGTAACATTACTTTGTTAAACTTAATTTTGACAGTGTAAAATAATATCTCCTTCTAGTACCAAGCTTCGTTAGAGGCCATTGACGTTTCTCCGTGAAGCTACAAATGCCGTAACGACTGTCCAACTGAGTCGGGAACAGCCTACATCAGGTGTAATACTTACGTTATATATGTTGCGTTCTGAGAGATATATATCTATACATTTAGACTGTGGGTGGTGAAATATATGCACTAAACCCTATTACCAAGCGAATGATAATAAAAGAGGCGGCGTTTATTTTAATTTTATCGTGTTTCTAGATCAGCTAGAGTATATACTGCTGTTGAGAGGGCGACAGGCTGGTATTGCACTGTACCTGATAACAGTCATAGTACAGTCGTGTTATAATAAATAAGAATCAGTAGCACCACCACAACCAAAGTAGAACAGGAACAAAAATAAATGCGCCTTTAAAAAAGTGCAGAACGTCAATGATCATAGTTAAGTACCTACTTAGGATTAAAATTGTCATAAATCTACCAATACCGAATGAAAATTGATACCTGCTGCTGAGTTCCAATACCGAGCGACTTAGCACAAATTGAAATTTCCCCTATATCATCTTGATAGTTGACAGTCGTTTACTGTTCGGTTTTCGCGTGTGATTTTTTTCCACGTACGACGGTTATTTGGAATGCACCCAGCGGCGGCGTTTCCAGATCAATATAACTTATATACCTTCAAGAAAAGAACCTACCCCTTTCTCGTGTCGCAAGGTGTCTATGAGCGGCGAAGATCATTTACCATGAGATGAAACGCATGTTCATTTGCCTCCAATGGCATAAAAAAATCTCAATTACTATATATTTTCTATTCTATTTCGAGGAATTCTCTCCTATATAATAATATTCTCTTTCCAATAAAAAAAATGAACACCTCCGCCTTTATGAAGTCGACTAAATACTCGAAATAAACCTGCAATGGTATATACATTTGGATCCCCACAAGGTTCTCCAATCAATTCGATACGTAGTGACTCATTGTTCTTGAAATCTATGCCGATTAGGTCGAGAGAGTATTGTAGATTCTAAGCTTACCTGCGTTATCTTTACACCTGAGGCAGGTGATACTACAAGAATGCTGATTGTAAGATAGTTCTACATGACACAGATGCTGGTTTAAGTCATTTGGAAAATATGCATTGGGCATATGACGATGAAAGTAAACTTATAATAGACTAGCCGACCCGTGCCCAATTTGTGGGCTGTAAACATTTATAAAAAAAACGACTTTTTGTAACTTAAATATAAATGTTAGACATATGCTGTCGCTGACTCTTTTGTAGGCATTATCAAGCTCTACAACTTTTCTCTGGAACTAAATCATATATCTCTCATCGTTAAGGCATCGTAAGAAAAGTTTTCGTTAAACCGTTTTTTCTCCGACTTACGTTGCAAATCCGACTTCCACAAAAAATCTACTCATTTTTCGGGTTAATATATAAACTATGACACTCACAAATAACGTGGCTTTCTATTGGTAGAATAATTTTCAAAATCCGTTTAGTAGATCCAGATGTTACCCCGTACAATGTCACAAACTCACAAATTTTACCTCTTTATAGTATTAGTATAGATAACTGAACTTTTCTACTAATAAATACAGTTACCTACCATAAAAAATCAGAGTTTGTTAACATTTACCGTATATACATAAATAACGAATTACCCATAAATCATTTTCATATATTATAAAAGCAAAAGCCTTGTTATCCTTTCCTCGAAAATTTACAAAACCGCTCTGCCTAAAAGCCAGTAAATAACGGTTTAACTGCTACGTGGAAATAAACGTAATACTTTAATGCTTTTTTTTACCTTGATATCAATATTTTATTTACTTTCGCATATGTTTTCGCAGATTCTTTAGCACACCACCCGAAGGCACGACCCTATTTGACAGATCAGAATTTCGAATTTATAGTTAATAACAGTCATTAAAATAGAAGACGATGAAGTTATTACAGAAGAATTAGTCGGGATTGTGGGATTTAAAGGGCTCTGGTATTAAATCTCAAACACCCCAGTCTATTTTACTCAAACGTAATTGTCCAAATTTAACGACAATCAAGGATATAACGATATTAAGTTTGCACTCTTCGTGGGTACTATACGGTTAGTGAAAAATTCGCAACGTGTTTCAAAACCAGCCAGCGTAAATTAAATTAAAAAATAACTTTTTGTCGTATTGTAGTACGCTACGATAACTTTATGCAGAATCAACCATTGGAAATCCGCTGAAATCTGAAATATTTTACCTGCTACCATTTCAAGACGATTTATTTCATTTAATTGTTTTAAAAACAACATTTGAAGGTTTTTTGTATGCAAAAAACATCATTTTCTGGAAATATCGCATGTAATGTTTATAGTAAATGGCGTTATAGACAGTTTAATAATATCAAAACACCCGGCTAATGAATTGATTAAATATCTTTAATTGCAATAATAATTAGAAAATAAGTAACTTTTAAGTAATAATAATATATTCCATTTAATGTGGCATATGAATTACAGTCGTATTTGATTAATGAAGGTATTACTTTGTGGAAATCCATCATAGAGTGTTAGAGTGGACGTTATATTGCATTTCCGCCTAGAATTGATTGGCCGCAGCTCCGCTTCACTGAGAAGTCCTCTCTAATATTTATAGTAGTTGAAATCATTGAGGTTGTTTGATTTGACCAGTGGAATATTAATTCGATGTCTATAGGTTAGAAACGCTATACTCGTATGTACCAAAGATTTTATTGGAATATGCGTACATTTACTAAGTTAAATTGTAACGTTATCTATCGGCTGACGGTGAAGGAAACTCGATACCTGAGAAATATTCTTGCAGTACCAGCATATGTGGTAAATTATAGAACCGTGGATTTCCCGGAGTTTAAAATGGTCAGTTCGTTGTGAGCTGGCATAGCCATTATGACCATACTTTCCTTGGGAATTAGGCATACGGGCCTGCAGTGGATCTCTTATAAACTGCTATTAATTCCGATTAAGATCTATCGTATTGTCCAATCAGAGCGACTTGTTTTATTAAAGCTATGAAACACTATCAATTAATGTTTTAAAAATAAATATTACAAGTACGATAATTAAGCAAATATTTCGATGGATCAATATTTTCCTTTATGCAATTTTTTTGTGACCGTGAATTACACATTGTGTATCTTACTAACACATACACGTATGATTAGTTAGCTAGCTTGGTTAGCTTAGATCGATTCGCGCTGTTGCATTCAAAGTAAGCCCAACCCGACATTTGGCCATGTTAGCACCCTTGAGTTTGTTACCATATAGCTGAATCCCTTAAGCACGCGCGTTAAAAGCGCTGTGAAGCTGTAAAAAGCAGTCGGGCCAACAGAGTTTGGAAAAAATACTAACGTTCCAAAATTTTGCTTTTCCTCACGGAATATCAGTTTTATTGTGAGAACTAAGATTTGGTCACGTGTCAACCAACTCAGTATCCGAGCTCACTACTATTTAATCATGAACATTTTAAAAAGATACAATTAATTATAAAGGTAATTTACATATCCAAACTTACCTTATATCCTTAGGAACCCAGAAACTCAATTTCCGTTTGTAGGTAAGATCGATCACTGTCATTACAATCGGGCCTCATTCCTCCACATACGTGTTATGTCATTGCTGATATACTCGTGTGTCCTATCTAGAAACCGATTGCGAATAACCAGATGGTTTATGTTACAGGTACAAGCATGAATTGAAACGTGGTATTAATAAAGAAAATTATTATTTTTATCACGCTTTTATTAGCTTCACCCGTATGTATGTATGTTTGTAACCGACCCCTTTGAGCTCGATTTTGTCCTACTTTGAACGATCAGATTTAATTCAAACTTTGCACACCTGTCAAAGGTCGATGACAATGCAATAATCCGAAAAAAAAGTTAAAAAAATTTAACTAAAAAATGAAAAATAAATAATAGTTTAAAAAAACACGCTTTCATAAAAAATCCAACTAAAAAACAGAAAATAAAATTTAATAAGTTTGGATTAAGAATAGTGTAAATTAGAAATAAACGTATATTTTTGTAAAGAGTGACAAAAAAATGATAAAAATGCTGATATTAACATGCGGTGCGTCACTGTTTTATTTTATTTTATTTTCTGTTTTTTAGTTGGATTTTTTATGAAAGCGTGTTTTTTTAGTTTTTTTAAACTATTATTTATTACTACAAGTTTCTACATTACAAGTAACGTAGTATTATATTTATTGCTTAATAAAGTAATATAACTTATTCCCATGAAATTCGTCAGATAAGTCTAAGTGTTAGAGGTAGTTGGGTAGAGGTTCTTTCAATAAAACAGCGGTAGACTTCAAAACTTCAGTGGACTGTATTACTTTTACAATGCACATAATCGTATGTCACGAGCCGGTGACAAAACGCATTTTGCGCGGGTGTGTGTTTACAATAATATTCTTACACTTACTGCGTAGTCTTACTTACGGCACGTTCATCCATACATTTACTTTTTACGTTATACATTTTACTTTATGTTCTAAGCGAGGGTTCAGTACAATATTATTTATTTTAGTAATAACAACAATAATGGAGGAGAAAAATCAAATACATAAATATGACAGCTCATATGTTCGTAATACATAGAGAAACATTTACATACAAAGAAATATGATAGCTCATCTGTCCGTAACATTAAGCGTAATAGTAAAATATTAGTGTCTATAATATACACAAATAAAATGATAGTGTCAACCTCTCTGTATACTTTTAATAAATAAATACGTTTAGTAAATGTAATTTAAATAGTAGCGGCACTATCCGTCGAGAAGTTTTCCATATTTCAGGAGGAAAGCGGAATCTCTCAATTGCTATGTACGTGGAAAGATTGATGTCGTGATGGAGTGTGTCCAGAACAGTATCGAAAGAGAGTCGTTGATGAGTAGTATGAGTGTTAATTGCCAGAACATAGGTATATTCTTTTTGAGGAACGAAATATGTTACTCTGGAGGTGGGCGGCAGTGGCTGGCTGCGACACGGACAACAAATGCAGCTGTTATCAGTCCTTTGTCATATTGTACAATTTCTTTGTTTCCAATGGATAAATGTGAATGTATGTGAGTAAATATATGTAAATGTCACAGCATTTTGGCAGAACCCTGTTCGGGTGAAGCTAAGATGTACGTGTTGGTAATAATACCTCATCAGCGACTCTCTTGGCTCTCGCAATGGGGCTGATATGTCCATTGGTAAAAACCCCTAAAGATATATTATATTTTTTTAAATTATAAAGATCTAAAATTATGCCCACATCACTCAAATACTACAGAATAGTTTTCGACATTGATTATTTTTATTTTAAAAATCATTGTAGCTTCATTATGTATAAAGTTGTGTGATATTTTATGCTCTACAAATGAAACATATGGCCAAGAAAATAAACAACGTCGCGGATCATCAATAAATAGTCAAAGTCGCTATCCACATTTTCTTGTGTGTATTGTAACCTAATTTATATTGCTGAGCTCCAAACTGCCAGAGATTAGATATGCATCATAAGTTCTGCTTTAATATACATCAATATTAATACATTAAGCTCCGGTTCTAGGAAATCTATCCCAAATACACAATAGTAACGTACAAATCAACAGGCCAATATCGCAAAAATAAAAATGTATCTTGTTAGGAAGTAACTTATTTGATTTAAGTACTCAACGTTATTTGCATTCGTTTACGTTAATATGTGCACACTGCATAATTAAAATATATGTGATGTTCTGATGTAGGTAGTTAGTAAGCATGAAGTCCAACTTCTTTTAAGTATTTTTTCCTTCCTTACATTCATTTTTCCCTTCACACCTTATCACTTGCAAGGAAACGAATTATTAATTAAAGTAAAATATATGAAAAAACCATATGAGCTGTATTAAAATCGTTGAGTGATTTACTTAACAATGTATTTAATTGTCTAAGCTGGCCACTGAATCCAATTTAATTTCTTGTAACAAAGAAATTAAATGAAAGAAGTAAACATTCTTTCAAAAACGAACGATTAGCAATAGAATATTGTAAGTAAAAACAAAAAATAGTTTTTTTTTACCCTCTACATGATAACGTTCCTAATTGTTGTAATTGCAAAATTTACTTCTCACTAAATCTACTTACTTTGCCTAATTTATCATGTGTTTTAGCATTCCAACTTCCACACTAAAGACAAAGTTATAACACCACCTTTCCTAGATCAATAGTCGGCAAACCGAGGTTTGCAAGCCGCATGCGGCTATTTCTTTTCTTCGCTGTAGCCCTTCCAAAAAACGTTTAGTGTTGACACGGAATAATAATTTATTAACTTGTCTTGTGAGAGACAAGTTGTTTTTTGAAACGCAAGCTTACAGAAAACAGGCACATCTCTAGAGAGCTACAATATGCCGCGCTCCTACTCTCTCTCTCACATAACTAATTCAAGGGTATTATTAAAAGTAAATTAAACACTTTTATTCAAATTCATCTCGATATCACAAAACTCGATATTAATGAAAACTGAGTTACAAATATAACCCGTTATGAAAATTATAGATGTAATTTCATATTGTAATCAATCCTCCTGATCAGATTTTTTCCTTATTGTCTGTAAATCTCATTAAGATAGTTAAACTAAATACACATACAAAAATTAAAAATAACACTAGAGATATGTATGAAATTATAATGTTATAGAATTTGTAATTAAAAAGACAGATATATATTTGCTTGGGATTGGATTTTAAGTAAATTACAAAGCTTATAAGACTTTAAAAGGCTATAATTACGTTAACGCACAGACTGGAGATACTTGAAGTTTAGTTTGATATTAAAATACCGTTCTAGTCTGTAAATGTAACCGCCCATATTAACCAGGACAATATTCTTAACACGTTACCTGTAAACACGTGATAACACGTTCCTAAACCTGTCATTTCACGTTCAACGTTCAAACTTAAAAATTTAACGAACTAAGTGGAATTTCGACAACTGGATGACCACTGTAATAAATACATTCTTAAAGTGTAAATTTATTTTCATTATTTTTATTACACTATATTACAATCAATTTATAAAGAAATAAGAAACGCGAGCGGCTACTGCTGCATAAGAGAAATAGTTCAATCAGTCACCCCAACAATGAAAAGTTAAACTAAAATTTAAAGTTAAAATAAATAACACTGTATTTATTTTTTAAACGTATAGAATCTAGGATAATCCATGGCAATACTCAATACCACGTGTAAACCCTATTATCAGCATATAAAAGTACAGAGTCAATACATAATCTGTTAACCATGTACGGTATTCACCACTGAAATAGGTATTTAAGGTAAAAGGTACTATTAACTTGCCCGGATCTAGGCACGAATCGCTAACCTAACAAGTAAATACGTTCGACCTTAATAACAGCTTATTTATCGCCCACTCGACCTCCATTAGTGACAATGAGAAACTAATTCTTATTTATACATCAAATAAATCAAAATTAGTAGCCCGACCATATCTGGAGAGAATTCGGTCATCAATACCGATTGTGTGGTTGTATAATGGTCATTATTTGTGAAACAGCATATTTTTATTGCGATTGTGTGAGTTTTATAGCATTATGAATATCGGTACGCCTGTACAAATGGAACAAACGAACGACAATTATGTATGTGCTAAAAATATATGAAAAATAATTTTTGGGTTTATTTTACTCTACAAGATTTTAAATTTCTAACTTATCAAGAAAATCTATATTTAAAAAGAATAAAAAACGTACGTGTGTATTTATGTACGCACGTAAGAATTTATACTTCTTTAGCTTAAAAATATACATTAAATGCAGCTGATAAAGTTTTATTTCAAAAATATAATAACTTTGAAATTAATTTCCTATATGTATATCTGCATACAGAATTGAGTAAGATACTAAAAAGAAATATAATAATGTAATATCATAACTTATAACGTAAACAAAAAGAATACATAGAGACAGTTAACTTCAAATCTATAAACTCACTTACAAAGTTTCTAATATAAAAACCGCTATTTATCAGAAATACGCACAATAAATTATTATTTACTAGCGGGCCCGGCAGACGTTGTCCCCCCTGATTATAAAACAATCCTTGACAAATTATATACCAAAATGTTCCTCATGAATCACTTTATGCACTGGTGAAAACCGCATGGAGATCCGTGCAATAGTTTTTGAGTTTATCGCGAACAGACAGACAGACAGACGCGGTAGGGGACTTTTTTATACTATGTAATGATTTAGGTTACCAACAGAGTCAACATCAATACATTGTTATTAAAATTAAGTGTGCAGTTCAACGTTTTTGCTTGGTATGACCCTATTTACAGGCAACAACGGCATATATATCAAATATTATTGGTGTATAATATAATTTATTATAAAAGTTATTTAGTATAAAAGTTAAAAATAAAAGTAAGAAGGAAAATTATTATAAATGAACCCATTAAATCATCGAGAAATTATATAATATAAAATTGTTAAAAAATATTTAAAAGAGTGAGAAAGTGTTCATTGAAAATCACAATTGGTTTCATTTTTTAAATCACTTACGCCCGGTTTCTGAGGTACTCGGTTAAACTATCATTAGTTATTGACTCAATAAAGCTATTCATAAGATAAACTGTCAATGCGTTTCTGAGTACACAACGAGTTGTCAAATAACTATGAATCTTGATTCATAGTTCTTTGATGTTCACTAGATGGCTCTTTTTAAGAGTGTTAAAAATTGGTTTTATTCTTCGATCAACAATAACTAGATAAGGTCCGTGCGAAAAATACGTCTCAGTAAATAACAGCTCACTTGAAATGTGAGCTTTTATTTTGTTTAGTTTGTTTGAAACACAGCCAATGTAAGCACGTTTCACATGCCGCAGTGTATTCAAAAGTTGCAAAAATAATACCCGAAAAACATTTAACGGCCGGAGTATATTAGTTTCACTAAATACATGTTGAATAAGTTATATTTTAAGCTAACAAATAATATTAAATTTTGAACAAAATTACCGATTTTAAACCTTTTAAACCTGTGGTACAAATGTTTGGCCTAGGCTCTCCAACCACGCACAATAACGGGAAAACGTACTTTATTCATTACGTGTTATGGTTGAATTCACACTAAATGTTGTTCATATTGTCTTTTCATTTGTGAGGGGAGTAATTTATTTGCTCGTTTTATCGTAAGTATTAGATAATATTTTGAACATTTGTGACTTTATTACTAGGTGTCATGGTTGTAATTAGATTGAACTTAAAACTGTTTTAAAACTTTTTTTCTCCCTTTCTTAGTAAACAAATAGCTACACATAAGTATATATTTACGCGGACAGCTTTTAGCTTCGATTTTGTACGTGACCCTTTATCTAGTTATTGTTGATCGAAGGTTTTATTATTATAACTAGCGGCCCGCTCCGGCTTCGCACGGGTATAAAATATATAGCCTATGTCATTCACTGAAAAAATGATTAAGATCGATCCAGTAGTTTTGATTTATTCAATAATGCCCGTGGCCCGCCTCCGTTTCTTGCAATGTAAGCGGAAAAAATGTAATTATTTACAACATCACATTAGAAACCTCAAAAATAACAGTATTTCTCCACTATTTAATGGATGTTATTATAGATATAAACCTTCCTCTTCAATCACTCTGTCTATTAAAAAAAACCGCATCATTTTCCGTTGCGTAGTTTTAAAGATTTAAGCATACATAGGGATATAGGGACAGAGAAAGCGACTTTGTTTTATACTATGTAGTGATTCTTAACTTATAGTAGTAATATTATGATTAAAAAGTACTTTGGAGATTAGTAGATTGTTTAATTTTATTTTATAATTATTTATTTATAAATTTAATTATTGTAGAGACAAAACTTTTCAATTCGTTAATTTTTCGACAATGACATGTCATTGTCAAGATATTAAAAACTATTTAAAATGTCAAACTTATTGAATAATATAAACGCCCAGATTGGCCAGTTAAATTTAACGGAGGTTTATCGTATGCTTGTGTGTTCAGAAACCCAATTTGACAAGTAATCGAACCGGTAACGCTATTGAACAGATAAAAGTAACTCAGAAACCGGGCATAAGATATATATGATCTCTTGATAGTCGTAATGTATTCGAAGAAAATATCAGACTTGCTTGCTCTTAGATGCAACGTTATAAAGAGTCATTAATCTATTTAATGGGGAGAAATTACTCAGATTCATCATTTATCAACACCATATATAGTTTAAAATCATATACAAATGCACGTATATATCTGTATGATGTATGTATGAATATTTTTTTTTTATCTAAATTGATGTAAAGCCCTTGTCGTAAATACATATATATTTGAATTCATATATACATATATACATATATATGAACCTTGATTAAAGTTATCAGTTCTCACGAAAACTTGACAGATAATTATCAACAACTTCATGGTGTCACTTTTCGGTGTCGTTTGGCGAGCACAAAATTCTCTCAACATTTTTCCCAAACGCGCCAAAAGAAGTACGACTTCTAAAGGACATTGAACAAAAATATAGTACGCTTTCATCTTATAAGATTTTTGCTTTAATTTAGAATCTTATTCGTTACTAACGTGTACAGAAGTAAATAGCCTATACTATTATTATTATTAACGAGAAAGTTTCTGATGAGGGATGGATATTGGTCACTTATTTACACAAAAACTACTACGTAATGAAACTGATAAAACTTTACAGGATTGTAAGTTATTTACATTAGAATAACATATAAGTTATAATTTATAAATATAGTTTTAATTGGTCCAAATGGGGGATTTTTAGAATACTTCTTTTTTTTCTCGAACTGACTATGCTATTGACCTGTTAAGGTCTTTACACCTTCACCGGACTAGGTTTTTAGAATACATATTGAAGATTTATATTTATTCAAATAGATTTATTGAAACTTACTACCACTGTAGGTGGTAGAGTCACGCTGAAGCTATTACTGGTTTCAGCATGAATGCGTCGGCTCGCCTGGAGTACTACCGATAGAAATTACTATACTATTTTCTCACAGAAAACTGACGTGAAGTGACAGTCCTTGCATTGTTGCGTTTCGTTCGGTCAGTGAGAGCACCGGATACCCACCTCCACTTCCCCTTCTCCTTCCCCCACTCCCTCCTTCCCCAAACACAGGCTGGCAACGCACTTACAACTCCCCTGATGTTGCAAGTGTCTATAGACGGTGATAATCACTTAACATCAGGTGATCCACCTGTTCGTTTGCCTCCTATGGTATAAAAAATTTAAGATTACAAAGTATCATATATTCAAAGTGAACTTGTTTAGGTTTTTGAAATGAATCTTTGTGTTTTCGACTATTTCTTATATTCTTTATTTTGTTGTAGAATGAATTTAAAACAATCTTGGTAACTCGAAACTGACACTATATTTGGTAAACAACAAGTGGCACTAACACCAGGGCTCAACGCAAATACTTGTTTAACCTGAACAAATATTTGCCCTAGAACGGGAAGAAATGCTCTTTGTTGAAAGATAAAATCAACCTAAAAAGCATTCTTCCATTTTTCTGATTTTTCTTTTTGCAATATAGCATATTTTGAGTCATTTTATGTCTTCGTATGGTATATACAAGGTACCATAACCTAATTATTCAATATAATATACTACCAAATTTGTCTCTTAAAGTTTAAAAATCGATGGCTGAGAAATTCGGATCGGTCGGCGGTAGAGCCACGCTGAAGCCATTACTGGTTTCAGCATGAATGGGTCGGCTCGCTCGGGGTAGTACCACCTGACCACACAGAAAACCGACGTGAAGTAACAGTACTTGCAGTTGTGTTTCGTATGGTCAGTGAGAGTGCCGGATACCCAACACCCCTCCCACTCCCCTCTTCCCCACTCCCCCTTCTCCCAAACACAGGCTGGCAATGCACTTGTCACTCCTTTGGTGTTGTTGCAAGCGTATATGGACGGTGGTGATCACTTAACATCAGCTGACCTCCCTGTTTGTTTGTTTGTTTGATATAAAAAAATATTCTTAAAATTGATTCATCTTTTAGTTAGTAATAAGTTTATTTATCCCACTAACTTAACTAACACGCTAGAACAGTCATAATAAGATTAACAGCATTATTAAATGCCAAGAAGCCCAATAGGAATTAAATTGGGACCAACGCATACTTTCTTATATTACTATACAATTCCAATAAGTAGTTCTTTAAAAAAACAGTAAATTAATTTAAATATATATTTGATCTCGGAAGGAAAACAAAGATATTTTTTCTCCTTTATCCTTGATAAGTAGCATATAACAAAATATTCTCAAACCCTTTGTAGTTATATTAAGGACGGATAGGTATGTACCACAGAACCCTTTTATCGCGGCTATGCAACATTTCAAATAGAAAGATCTCACTCCTGGGTATTTTGTCATGTCGTACCCAACTCGAATGTTTTGGCATATTCTATTATCAACTAAAATGTATAACATTAGTCTATTAATCATCTTGAATTTAAATTCGTTTACGTGTGTTTTGTGTCATTCAATTTCGAAATCAAATTTTGAGATCTTTAAAAATTCATCACAATATCACATGACATTAAACAACAGTGAGGCTTGAGATGTTTTTTTATGAACTATCTAACGCTATTGGTCTAGTGGGCCTTTACAGTTTCACCGAACAAATGGGGTTTGCGCTTAAGGCGCTCAACTGCTTGGCAACAAGCTGAAAGGAACCAAAAAATCCGAATCTCGGCTTGGGCTGTTGCTTTGATTGCAACATAAGAATCTCACTAGTTTAAGCTAGCTAAACTCTTCGTATATATAAGAACTAGCGGGCCCGGCAGACGTTGCCCCACCTTGATTATGAAAAAAATCTTGACAAACTCTATACCAAAACGTTTCTCAGCAATGGCTCTATCCACCGGTGAAAACCGCATGAAAATCCGTTCAGTAGTTTTTGAGTTTATCGGGAACAGACAGACAGACAGACGCGGTAGGGGACATTGTTTTATACTATGTAATGATGATATATAAGAATTTGTGAGATATACATGTGTACAAGGTACCTCACGAACTCAAACATGTATTTTTATCTGTCAGTTCGGATAAACTGAACTATCGAAGTTAAAAAAATAAGGGGGAAAAAATAAAACCCTTCCACCATATGTGTGCGTGTTCCTGTATGTGAGGCTGACCTGTGTTGTGTGTTAAACTAGTTTTTGAAAATTTTCAGTGACACTGAACCGCGCTAGAAGGCCTAAGGTGGTGGATCTTAATCTAGAGGTATACTGACTCTCGAGTGTTAGTTACATTTGAAACAAACTTTAAAGGTGAAAAATTATCAATGTACAGGGTTTATGGATGGAAGCAGACGAATATTTAAAAAAGTCCTACTATCATGCAAATTATTTTACATAATGTTTTTGAAATACTTTTAAAAGTATTCTATAAAACACTAAACGGTTATGAGCATATTTTTAAAATGGCCACTAACAATTTAATGAAGTAGGTAGTATAGTTTATGGCTTAGGTTTTTATCAATAAATTAACTTTTGTCACTTTACCTATCTTCAACGAGTTATTATCTGCGAGAGAGATGATTTATTTATTCATCAGATACTTTATTTTATTGATATAGTTATGTTATATGATTTTTTTTTTTTTATATCATAGGAGGCAAACGGACATGTGGGTCACCTGATGTTAAGTGATCACCACCGTCCATAGACACTTGCAACAGCAGGGGAGTCGCAAGTGCGTTGCCAACCTGTCTTGGGGGAGAGGGGGAGTAAGGGAAGGGGGAAGGGGAGGGGAGATGAGACCTCCGGCGCTCTCACTGACCGAACGAAACGCAACAATGCAAACAAGCACTGTTACTTCACGTCGGTTTTCTGTGAGAGGGTGGTACTGACCCGGTCGAGCCGACCCATTCATGCTGAAACCATTAATAGCTTCAGCGTAGCTCTACCACCTACATCAAATCATGATTGCGAAAGAGTCGACTACATCTATCGGATAATTGACAATTATTGAAAAATCTTTGCATTCAAACTTCAGGGAACAGAGGGTAGTGCAACACAAAATAGAATGCTGATACATAATAGACAGAAATAATTAGACACAAAAATAATAAAAAAATAACAAAGAGATCTTTTATACAAATTGCACTAGAAAATCCTTGACTACAATTGGATACCAACCTAGGGCCATTCAAGTATTACGTAAGCATTGATGGGGGTGATCCTTGATTTGCTTATTTTTGATGACATATGGGATGGAGGGTTCGGGCAATGATTACGTCAGAAATATTTCTCTATTAAACCGGAACAGATTTAGATAAATGTTTACGTAAGCATTGTAAAAGCATTGCTAACTTTTGCTGACCAGGGGGAGGGGGCGGTCAGAAATTACAAAAATTCTGCTTACATAATACTTGAACGGCCCCCTAGTCCTGAATTGTCATAAACCTGTCTATGTCTCAGTCAGTACACACGTTCCATTTGCCCCTTGAAAATATCTTCTTTCCAATAAAAAACAATTTCGAATGATGAAAAATGACGGAGTAACAAACAAGTTAAGTCGGGTTAAATAGGGAATAACCATCATCACAATGCTTATCCTATCATCTATTAGTTGTTAAACAATTTATTTTACAAAGAAAATCAGTAGGTATAATACAAAATTAACCAATTTATCAATAGCTTAATATACAACCGCAAAATGTATCGCCAACATAAAATCATACGCCACTGTATAATCAATATGACTAACATATGACATTTAGTCGCTTTATCACAGTGATTTATGATGATCTGATTAATACCACACTCTCTGAGGGTAATGTAAAAATGAGTAGCTACTTATCACAACGTATGAAAGCATCCGCGAGCGTACTATATATTTACGGCCATTTTACGATGATGGATCCATGCAAGCACAGTCTACGTGAAGTCCATATGATATTAGGTTTGTTTGAAATATTTTTTGAAAACATTATAATTTTATTGAATACCTTATATATATATATATATAGTGTACAGTATGTATCTATAAATATTTTATACTTTTAGCTAACTAAATCTACTCGTGTATTTCATTTCGTTATTCTTAATTATGTTTGCCATATTGTTTTTCCCTTCCATTTTCATAATTATATTCATTTTCACTTTTTCGTTTAATATTCTATTTTTTTTTTGCTGTCTTATGTTTCTCAATGTTTACTGTTATATATATATATATATACTAGCGGGCCGGGCGGACGTTCTCCTATCTTGATAATTAAAAAAGAAATCTAAAATTCAACTGCAGCGCTACCTACCGGGTCCAATTGTGAATCTAAACCATTCTCAGATCCACTGGAACCCGCACACAAAATTTCATCAAAATCGGTCCAACCGTTTAGGAGGAGTTCAGTGACATACACACGTACAGAAGAAATTTATATATAAAGAAAGAATATATTTTTATTAATAGTGTAAATTGTATCTATGTGATAAAGCATTTTAGGTCTTCAGTTTAGTTTACTACTTTTTGAAGTTATACTTCTTTGGCGCGTTAGGGAAAAATAATGTGAGTAAATTTTTACGATGCGCGCGCACACCGTCACGAAAAACCGACACCCTGAAGTTAGCTATAGTCAACATTCTGTTTCTTTGTATTTGTTGTTTGTATTTCTTTGTATTAAGACTTTCAATGTTTTAAATACCTTTTTTCTATTGTTAGTGTCGTTTTTTCTATAAACATAGAATAAGGTGAAAGATAAAAAAAAATTGAAAAGATTTTAACGCGTGTACATAAGTACACACACACACACTTTTTTATTGTTTTTATTGTTGATTCTTTCACTATATCCACATGTAAATAAACAATATGAACATCTGATATGTATAGAGAGTACAGTGGAAATGTAATTCAAAGCCAAGACGATATAAGAAATCATATCAGTCTTTATGTGTAAGATGTTTCCATTTGCTTTTATGTTCAACCCTTTGTGACAAGTAGGGCAATACTTTAGCATTAAAATACCTCGCTATTGTGATAACTCGACAAAGTTTTCTCAAAACAATTCATCCCTTACAATATGAAACCGGACGGTACAATTACCATGTAAAACAAAAACTCTACAAATGAAGATTAAATGAACCTTTTAAGTTTCAGACAACTTAATATTGAGAACGTTAACTTCAATATTTTTTTCTTTGGACGTTTTACCGTGTTTTTTAATACACGGGTAATTATCACAGTGAAGTTTTGGTGGGTGATTATTGGGTAATGGGTAATTATTTCACTTTTGTAGGTGTACTTGTAGGTGGTAGAGCCATGCTGAAGCTATTATTGGTTTTAGCATGAATGGATCGGCTCGCCCGGGGTACTACCACCCGACCCACAGAAACACCGACGTGAAGTAATAGTGCTTGTATTGTTGCGTTTCGTTCGGTTAGTGAGAGCGCGGAATGTTAGTCTCGCGTGCCCCGCAAGTTGTAATCAGATGGGCGAGAGTGAGGATATCACTCTCGTACGCTTCTGCCGGAGTTGACGGCCCACTAGACAGCTTCAGTCGCGCATTCGTGGCCTGCGAGTAAGGTCCGGCAAGGAGGTGCGAAGTCCGGTGAGAGAAGCAGTGGTCAGTGTTCATAAGGCGGCAGGTTCCTTAGGCATGCTCGGGGTCGGTCGTCGTGATGACGTGGCAATCGCTGGTTGGCCCTTAAAAGGGCCTTTATTAGTTCGTCGACTCGACGTTGTCGGAGTCGACGGGGTGGCTCTAGCGGAGCGCATCGTCGCGTAGGTCGGAGAACGGATTCTTGGACGACCTCGAACGCGTAGACGATAGGACGGTCTTGAGAGCGGCGGAGGCCCACCTCCTTTAAAAGGTCAGCAACGCATTTGCGACTCCCCTGGTGTTGCTAACGTCTATGGACTACGGTGATCGTTTGCCATCAGGTGCCCGCCTATTCATTTGCCCCCTATACAATAAAAAAATAACTAAAAGCATGACCTGTTTACCCTTTCAGGTCACTTCCTTACTTAGCATTTTCTATAATTTATAGGTTTTAGCATTGGACCACAATCTCACCTGAAGTTAAATGACACCACTGTCCAAGACGGTAAGCATGCAAAACCTAGAGAGACTGGCTCTTAAGTGCAGCTGCAGAAAGATATCTATTAGTGCTTGACGACAGATTCTCAACTTGAGGGTGGTAGCTAGCCAGATGGATTTAAAAAACACTATGCTACAGTATAAATATAAGTGACAGTACGGAAACTACCTACAAATTCTCGTACCGGCACACTCACACAAACAAACGCATCAACGAGACCCCTAAGCGGTTGTCGGGGTGCTGTCCGTAGAGTACCAGTCAGTAGAGTATGTTTGTGTGAGTGCGCCGTTTTCGAGCGTTTGTAGGTAGTTTCCGTACTGTCTCTCATATTTATACTGTGACTATGCTATAGTGTCATCTTGATGATTTCCTTCTCCGAAAGCGCGATTCGAACCTACGTCCAAGGACACGGTGTCGAACACGTTAAGCACTAAACCACAATCGCTGGTGAGAATGTAGTAAAACGCAAAAGTTATAGAGTATAAAAATATATTTTATATTTAAATAATTTTAAAATACATTTTGTATGTTATACATTTTTACGCTGAGTTCATAACTTACTTTATTTAATTAATTAAAACGCCTCAAACACTAACCTTAATACATTCTTCATAAATCTTACTACACAGCTATGACCATCAAAGAAAGTGGACCAGAGATTATTATGGTCCTGCGTACGGAGGGTAACGGTCGTTCATAAAGTTAGACATAAACCCTAGACTAACATTATTCTACCCTAATTACCTACATCAAAGATATGTCTACAACATATAAACATAAACTAGCAATTTTTTTGGGATTTATGCGAATTATGAGTTATTAGCTTGGTTGCAGCAAAGAGTGACGACACTTACTTGATTTTTTTCACTTATGTATACCGTATAGGATTATTCTATTTTTTCTACGTGAATATAGCTATAGTATAAAGTTAGTGACAACAAATTGGAATCATTTTTAAAACTTTTGCATTTGTCAGTTAGTTCGTTTGTGTATTTGTTTAAACAAGTATTACTTTAAAACGACAGAAGTTTGAATTTAAAGAAATATAGAGCATAATTTGAACAATCATCGAGTCTAAATATAATTACGCTTCTGTTCATAACGGTTAAGTAGTAACGCTAAATAAACAGTTTAAAATGTAAATCTATGGCCACAATAGTAGCTTGTAGTCAAAATAATAAATAATCATAATGTTGGAGGTTTTCAATTATATTAAACTAGCGGGCCCGGCAGACGTTGTCCCGCCCTGGTTATGAAAAAATCCTTGACAAATTATATACTAAAACGTTCCTCATTAATCACTCTATCCACCGGTGAAAACCGCATGACAATCCGTTCGGTAGTTTTTGAGTTTATCGCGAACAGACAGACAGACAGACGCGGTAGGGGACTTTGTTTTTTACTATGCAATTTATATATTATTTTTTTTTCTCGAACTGACTACGCTATTGACCTGAAAATGTCTTTACAGCTTCACCGGAGTATGTCCCTAATGACTCGACAGACTAACCTTTTATAGCATTCAGTCAAGTTACGACCGGCCGATAACTTTCGACCAATGGCGTGTCAGGTCATTAGGAACACCCCCGCTGTAGTCAATAGTAAGTCAATAGTAGTACAGAGAGTGCTAACAATATAATATGTAAATTTATAATATACTTTAATAATTAATTGATAAATAATTTATCTTTAGTAAATTTATGGAACCACTGAAATAATTATTATTCTCTTTGGTCTTATTGAATGTGGAAATTTTTAGGTAACAGGACTGCTTTCATTTCATGTCACTTATTTTCGTATAGTTATGTTTACTTACAATTTGAGAGCCTTACCACCTTATGTAACCGCCTGTTTTTGTTTCAAATTTATAATTAATTTTCATTTTCACATAGATTTTTTATGTTTATAATTTTAAAAAATAAAGTGAAAAATAACTGAGTGGCCATGATGCAAACCTTTGATTATACAATCCCTTTGACACAGGAACCCTAATAAAGTTCAAACTTTAAAAAATCAATGAACTATGGTCGAATGTTGACCACTGGGCGCCCACTAGTAAACATAAATATGATTGACATCTGTGACGCTAATTAGCAACTAGGTCTAACGGGACGTATTTTAAATATTTGTTACAGAGTACATCGGCATTTTTAAATGAACACATAGATCTCAATATTAAACACAGGTTATAGACTCATTTCATACACTTTCGAATAAGTACCCATATCATATTCTAAGCATTTGTGAAAAGCGTTATCGATTGAATATATTATTAGAACATATGGGGATACAAACATATAACAGTAATATGAAATTTACATTGCTGAATGAACAATTAACTAAAATTAGGGATGAAAGTCTAAATAGTACCTGCAAAACACCGGAGCTCACTAGGTTACATCCTTCGAAATGGAGCCCTCGAGCATAGTACTTGCGTATTACAATTATACTGTAGTCATTAGCATAACTTGTACGATAGTGTACCCCATTGGCCTGAACATCCCTATAGAAGATATATAATTTTGTTAGACACTTTTTTTGGTCAATTAATCGTAGCTTACATACTCACATCCTAAATACATTTACGCATATTTGCATATATGTTGCATAAATGTATACATGTAGGGTTAGTTAGTTCGCTTCAATAATTACAATTGATTTCGTAGAATTGACATGCACGGCAACAGCTCTAGCCGGGGACTGATCACTTTGGCGTCCTTTCTCTAGTTGCGATTTCGGCTGAGTATCTTCCTTGCTCGCCGCCAAGCTCAGTGAAGCAATAAAGGCCTTTCATACCAAAAGTATGTAGTCACCTCTCACTCGCCTGCTAGCTTCGTAGAAGTTAACATTGATCTGTTCTTTGTTGGGAGTTGAAATACGTGTAATCGATTATGCTCGTTACGTGTCTCATCTGCAACAAATTTGAATTTAACAATTTTTCTTTATAGCATCATAAAGACCGTGTCTACAGGGACAGTTTCTTTTTTATTTTTCTGTTACTAATATTTCACTTTTTCGTTCTTTTTATTACTACTTTCGGATATAACTATTCAAGTATATATAAAAATAATGATATCAATTGGTTTCAATGGAAGCCGATGTGCCAGTAACTAATTAGTGCCAAGTTCATATACGTTAAAATAGAAAATATTTAGTGTTGTAAACTTTTTGTACTCATTTCGGTGGGTATTTTATTTAAGTTTTATAAAATAAGGAACTAACAATTTAAGTAAATAAGTAATGGGGAAACTCACAAAGCAACTCTGAAACTGCTATATAATATTCTCAATCTTTCCGAGACTACTTAATTGGGCTATCCTTTAACACGCATTTTAGGGAATTAAATGGAGTTTCTAAACTCCTTGCTTAACTCGAGTGTTCACGTATCGCCGGTAGCGAGGGTTTTGACGCATTTTAGCCTACCGTTAGATTCACTTACCTACTATCTAGAGACCCCACTTATCTTGTTCATTCGTACTTCGTAAACAGCTTATTTCTCTCGAAAAAATAGCGTCAAAGAATACTACGTTAATACGTAATTTTTACGTTGGACGTTGAATGCTGACAATCCTTATTATTATACACTAGCTGTGCCCGCGACTTCATTCACGTGGAACCTGATGTACAGGTAAAGTCATCTGAATGTATTTAGTCCATTTGCTTATCTACTTTTCATTCATACTTAAGTCGCGACGCCATTAAAATTACAATAACTTTTGATAGAATGGACCGATTTTAATGAAACAAAGACTAAGTTACTCACGAAGATATGCTTGCTTGCATTTGCTTTGAATTTGCATTTTACTTGGTTATTGTGAACCCAGCACTTTAGCAGTGATGCGTGTTCATACCAACAGACAGACAGACATTTCCAAAAATTATTGAAATGCTATTACTTATTCCTAGACACCTGCAACAATTTTTTCTCGAAAATCGAAAATGTACAGGCACGTTACATTTACATTCTTATTATATGTATAGATATTTTTATTTGTATATATGTCTCACTTTAAAGTTTATGTGAGTAATGAAACATATTTAAATAGGTTACATTTATTTATTCACAATAGATTAACAACAGTAACGCAATATACTTAAGTAGGCTTAAAAGATATTACAGGGACTGGAAACATTATGGTCCTGTTTATAATTAATCATAGTTTAGTTTACACTACTTGTTTTACATTTACGAATAATAAGAAGATACAAACAGGTATAATTAGACATGATATTTTTAATGAACTAATTATATTCTAGATAAATAAAATAAACGTAGATAATAATTAATGCACTATACTATATGACTAGCTGTACCCACGGCTTCATGTAGAAAACAGTAATTCATAAAGTCATCTGAACGTATAAAGTCCATTTACTTGTCTACTTTTCTCTCGTACTTACGCCGCATCGTCGTTAAAATTACAATAACTTCTGATAGAGTGGACCGATTTTAATGAAACAAACACTAAGTTACTTCCGAGGATATGCCTTATGATTTTCTTCTATGAGAGTACTTTAGCAGTAATGCGTGTTCATACAAACAGACAGGCATTTCTAAAAATGATTGAAATTTATTCTATTACTTATTCCTAGACACTTGCAACAATTTTTTTCACGAAAATCGAAAAAGTACAGACACGTTAGATTTAAATTCTTATTACCTATATGTATAGGTAAAAGGTTAGTCTGGAACGTTCTAAATTTGAGTGACATTAACGTTTTTGTATGAAAATATCATTGAAGTAAAAAAAAGAAATATGAAAAGTAACACAAATAACCTGTGAGATAGTCTGCGGCAAGTCATTGTTTGTAATTAGTTATAAACAATTTTATGTGATATCTTTTTTCAAAGACAAAAATAATATAATTTATTATTGAAAATATTAACCTTTTCACTACTTTCTCAACATACTAATTCAAGCAAATTAAGACTATGAAATCGATAAACCTTTGTTAAATTTAACTACGAAGGGAAAACATTAAGTGCTAGAATAAATGTTATAAAATAGACTATTCTGAATTCTATACCCACAAATATGAAATTTATGTAGAAATCAAAATATCTAAGCAAAGTTTTAAGTACACTTCATACTTAAGTCTTCCAATTATAAGCTGAAGAACGAGCGAGTAGTTGTCTGAAGCGTCAGTAAACAAAAACCTTTCATTACTGTTTTGTGTAGACGAAATAATGAACAATAATTTTCGGTCAAATCTAGTCGATGATTTAATTTCCATTTTCTACGTTCAACTGTAAACAATTTGTGTCACTTAATTATTCTAAAGTGTTATAAAACATTTCGTTACTACCAATGTTTTGATATAAAGGATAAAAGAATAACTGAAAATAAGAACGCGTCGTAGATAGACATTTTTCTAACCCAACGGCCGCAGTAAAAGCTATTTCACACTACAGTACCTAGATTTCGAGAGAATTTGATTGTAGTATCACAAATTCTTTACGAAAGGCGATAGAAATAAAATTGATTTCTGCTACTGTGAACATCTAAGTAGGCTAAAGACCACTTTCGTGTTTCCATTTGTATCGTTGCTCCAAAGCTTTTGAGAAAGCTATCAATCACATGTTAAGTGAACTCTATAGTCTGTTTTCCACAATGTTTTCCAACATAAAAATAATAGTAACGCACGAGGCGTTCTAACTCAGTTCTCAGAACTGTATTTCTTTAACCGACTTCAAAAAAGGTTACTGTGTTCGGCTCTAAGTATTTTTTTTTATTTATGTTATTCGATATCTTCTTCAATTGTGAACCAATTTTAATGATTCTTTTTTTATTTGAGTGGATTAAGACTTATTAAGAGGGGGTCTTATTTAAAGAAATTATAGGACAATGTGGAGGGAAAATACCGCTTATTTGGTTTTCACTCACTTCTCGTCTACGTATGTTCATGATTTTTGTTTTTATTTCACTAATTTCTCGTCTGCTAATTTTAATAAAAACTCGAAACAACCTGTAGATGCAATAAAAATAAAATATATTGCCTCAGACCTGTTTTGATGATGAAAATGACAAACAATGGAGTGGAACTCTTCAGCAGTTTACAGCAGCTATCCTATGTTTGGGCTCATATGTCTCGTTCTGACATGGAATTAAATCTGAAGTTTTGACTGGTATTCAATTAGTGCGCAGCGAAACAAAAGCGAGGTGAATAAATGATAGAATTATACTAAAAAGTGTGACTGAAAACTTATTAAAAAAAAGTGTATGAAGAGTGTAATAAGAGTGGAAAAAATTTACTATTACAAATACTACTATATACTATATACACTATAATTATAAATCTCTTGTAAATATCTTCCTTTACTGTTCCATGTACTTACTCGCTTAGATGTTCAGAGTAGAACTGTCAACGACCTTTTTTTTCGAAGTGAAGTTTTCGAAGTCCTTTTTATTCATAGATATATACGCTTACATGTATATCGAATGTGAAACGAACTAAACTACTCGAATCAGTTCGAATAAGGGAAAAAAATAAAACCCTTCCAGCATGTGTGTAATGTGTGCACGTATGTATGGTATCGTATGTGAGGTGATCTCATGTGTGTGCAAATGATGTAGGTGAGTCACTATATCGCGTTAGTAACAATTGGAGGGCTCTCCGGGGACGACCTAAGCTCGGGATGCTACCGGAAGAAACGCGACGTATGTGCGGGATCGAATGAGGGGCCCTCCTTCGCGGTGGCCCAGAGGACAGTTTCGCGAGCGTGGCCGCAACCACGCATGTTAAAAGAGATCGAATCTGAGTGATAATTAAATGGCGCCGGCGCGGCGCCGGAATCTAATCTATCTATACATATAATAAAAATGAAGTGTCTGTATGTAATATCAAAATAACATTTTTTTACTGATTGGGTATGAAAGTATACACGCTTCTGATAACAAAAATGCAATTTTTAAAAATTTTGTCGGTCTGTCTGTCTGTCCGTTTGTTCCGGGTAATCTCCAAAACGGTTGGACCGATTTTGACGGGAATTTCACTGGGAGGCAGTTAAAATTACAGCGGGTTACTTAGGCTTATTTAGACTAGCAGTTACCCGTGGCTTCGCCTGCAGTGCTATCTCCTAAACGGTTCAACCGATTTCCACGGGACTTTCACTGCGAGATGAGCTACCTTATAAAATATAATTTAAGCAATTTTGATTTATACTAGCTGTTAACCATAGCTTCGCCCGCAGTGCTATCTCCAAAATGGTTAGACTGATCTTCATGAAATTTTCACTGTCAGGTAGCTGACCTTATAAAAAGTACTTTAGGCAATTTTAATTTATACTAACAGTTAACCGTGGCTTGGCCCGCAGTGCTATCTCGAAAACGGTTCGACCATTTTTTACGGGACTTTCACCGGCAGATAACGAACTATTTTCGATTAGCTGTTACCCACGACTTCGTCCGCATGAAATTTAGCAAAAATATGTTGTTCACTGTAAACATATGCGTAAGACGTGCGTTGAACTGGACTCCTAGAATAAATATAATTGAAATTCATATATCTGTATGCATTTATGTATGTATTCTGAATTATCTTCTGAATTGTTTTTTGGCATTTTGGCGGCCATTTTGCTTTATTTACTGCGCTTTCATTTACATAACTCAGTAACCATAGTAACATATAAGAATATTGTATCGAGTTCAATGAGCAGTACTATTTAAATTGTCAAATATTAGAAACTGCTTAGATAGATATAAGGTTTTATATCTTGATTTATATTTAACCAAGGTTTCAAGACATCAGCTCATTCATTGCTTACAATTCAACATTATAATTATGAATAGTAATTTGAAAGATAGAAGGGGTCTTTCTAATATGATATTAGACCATAAACGTATTACTTATTGGCAATATGTACATATTATATCATTATCTATCTTTAAATCACTTTTTCATTAGTTCCTTATACAGTGTTAGTGAGTATTGAGGTACTTATATGGTGGCTTAAGATTCTAAATATGTTGCTGATAGTAAACCTCATTCGACACATTGTTAGTATTTATATTATATATCTAATGTATACATTACATGTTACTGTAAGTGGCGTGCGTGTGGTACTTACAATTGTTTTTAAAGAGCATTTCTATAATTGTACATGGTCCCACAATTTTATATTTCTTTAATACAATTTTAAAAAACGCGTGCGGATCTGCGTGTACTGCTAGATTAAAATAACAAACACGGTTTACTCCTAATGATCGGTCGCTTTAGGGAAAGATAGATATATGTAAATATGCGAATTTATTATATCTTTACTAAAACGAATTATTTAGTCGAGACTGAGGCACGCGCGAGACGTTGTATGGTTGCCGCGATGGCGGGAAAGCTAGATATCGCGTTTAGGAGATCTAGGTTCGAACTATTATTTATCAGAGCGTTGAATGCTATGATTTCGGACAATTCGTGACAGAGAAATAGCTGGGTGAGTCAGTCGATGCCGGAAAGGGAGAGGGCGGGTTCAGCCTGTAAATGCTTAGCCGCCTGAGGACGAGGTGTAGGCTGAAGTGTGGGTTTAGGAGCCCACGGGGCCTGAGGGGCCCGTGCAGGCCAGAGGGGCGCATTGGGCGCGGGTGCGAATGCCGCTGGTGCACAGGAATTGCTCGGCAGACTGAAGAATGCCTCTGCTGGTATGAGAGGCGGAGGTCGAGGGCGGGCGGAGATGGCAGCCGCCCTAGTCGGCGAGACGTGTCTAGGGTAACGGGGGCACTTTGTACGCGGAACGCGGGGATATCAGCGATAATTAGCGGTATGGCCCTCGCCGCGGCACAAGACGCAGCTCGGTGGGTCGGACAGCGGGAGCATTCCTTGGTGGAACGGTCGCCGACGTCAATGGCCGCACTGCGATTTGCTTATATATCTGAAAAAATGAGGAGTGGAAATATCTAGAACGCATTTATGTCATCGATAATGTTTAAAGGAAGCGGCAAGTATTTGATCATGCAATAAAGTTACAATATGTACGTGTTCCGCGCATCGATGTATCATTTCGCTGTCGTATCTATTATCACTAGTTCATTCTATGTATTTGTAGAATGTACTAGATTCTTCTAGTTATTTCTTCAGTGTTCAGGGGTAGTGCATTTGTGTGCAGTCCGCAGCATTCGATTCCACTTTTTCTAACGTTCTTTGCCCCCTCTTATTCTAAATTAAGCATTAATGTATAACAAGTTGCTCTTTTTTTTTGGAACTGACTACGCTATTGACCTAGCAAGGTCTAGCTTTTCACTTCAGGACTACTAAGGCGAGCGCTTAAGGAAATCAGCCGATTTTATTTGACAACTAGGTCAAAGGTGCTTTCAATTGAATAACCAAAGCTAAGCTAAGTATTCATACATATATGAGCTGTTGAAACATATATGTGTACCAAGCATACATACCTTAACAACTCTTATATATATTTCGTATCGGATAATTTTCTAAACTATTTCAGTTTGATAAGGGAAAAAATAAAACCCTTCCATTTGCATGTGTAAGCGTGTATGCGTGCACGTGTGTGGAGGTGATATGTGTAATGTTGTCGCAGTGATGTAAGATTTCGATAACAAGTTTCCTTTTTTTAAATTTATATAAGAATACCTTAAGAATCTTCTATATAGCCGTAGATAAATTTGTCTCTAGTCATCGTTATAATAACCATGTCACAAAATAGGTCGGTTTTATAGTCGCCCGTCGAGATGACGGACGATGTGGCTTTGAAACGGTTCTTCCAATCTCTGCTCAGTAGGGCCGCGAGAGGTCATAGTAAGTTTTTCATCGCAAAGTAGATCCATTTTTAGCATAAGAGGGCCGTGATAGCTAATTTAGTGACGATCCAACGCTGTCAATTTAACGAACGGTTTTCGATCTGAAAGAAAATGTTTTTATTCCAGAAATAGCTGATACCCGCATCTTGCTCATCGTTATTTATTATCATAAAAATATACTTTGTGTATAGTAATGATATTATAACTAAAAAACTGTAGATACGTCAAAAACGGCAGCGTTTTGTTAAAACTTGGCTAACTGGCTTATTTTTGACGGCTGCCCCGTCAATCCGCCCGTATCTTAAGCAATATATAACTATTTCATTTTCATCACCGATATTGAGAATATGCCATCTTATTTCCACATTGTATCTAAGACAGTTTGGCGTTACAATATTCCTTTACGTATGTGTGCGTTATCGTGCCATTCGTTTTGTCAAAATGTCATTTAGGTAACGCATCTATAGCTTTTTAGACATAATATCATTAATGTTTACAGGAAAAGTATTAAAAAAGTAAAAAATCACTGCTTACAAAATTTATTTAGTCTTTATAGTACTTATAAAATCGTAATTTCTTAAAACCTTATATTAAACTAGCTGTTATCCGCGGATCAGCACGCGCTTTTTTAGAATGTATTAAAGAAATGTAAAATTATAAGTGGGTGTGTATTTCTGTATGCTTTTCAATTTTTCAATTTTCAAATCGGACCAGTAGTTCCTGAGATTAGCGCGTTCAACCAAACAAATAAACCTTCTAGCTTTATAATATTAGTATGATGATTGTTCCGACCGGTTTCGGCCATGGCGACCACTTTGACCCCTAAACTTAAACGTGAAAGCTGAAGATGATGATGAAGCAATGATTATAGTAAAATTTTCATATAATATTGATATTAATTTAGCTGAATTATAATATTCAAAAGTTCTACAATACACGGAGAATTTAAAAAAAAAAAAAAAAAAAAAAAAAAAAAAAAAAAAAAAAGAAAAAAAAAAAAAAAAAGAAAAAAACTTTAAAGTATTATTTACATGGCCAACCTCTGAATCTGTTCTTTTTACTTTAAATATAATTGAAGTATTGTCTGCAAAATGCACCATGTCAGCACAGTTATTGACCATTAGCGGCAGATCATTTATGTATATTAAGAACAAGAACGGTCCTAAAATAGAGCCCTGTGGGACGTCAATTCGCGCAAAGGATCCTGCAGAGGTTACTCCTTGTATGCTAACTTTCTGACGACGATATTTTAAATAAGACACTTGAAGGTCGAGAGAAGGTCCACAAATACAATAATATTTTAATTTTAGAATAAGCGTACAATGGTCAACGCAATCAAAGGCCTTAGACAGATCGCAGAACACATAAATTGCATCATGCGAATCCTTCCAGGCCCTCAATATATAACTTATAAGAGTTGCATCCGCGTCATTAGTAGATTTCAACTTCGTCAAACCAAACTGTCGACCATCCAGAAACTTTTGCATATTGAAATAGTCTACTAATTGGTTGAGCATAATGTTTTCAAAAATTTTGCTTAAGGACGGAAGTACAGAAATAAGTCTACAGTTTCCAAGACTACTTCTGCAGCCTGATTTAAACAGAGGAACTACTTTGCTTATTTTCATTAAATTGGGGAAAATTCCTTTTGCTATACACTGGTTATTAGCCAAATGTGGTGAAATAGTGATTAAATTTAATTGCTTGAAGGTCCTTATTATTTCACCTGCAATAATAGATAAGAATTTAAATTTTGAATCTATAGGTGAACTTATATTTTTTAAAAGAGCTGCGGCACCCTGGTCTGATGATGTTATATCTTTTGTTACCTGTAAAGGTATATTAGTGAAATAATCTTGGAAAACAGTTACTACCTCTGTACTTTTGGAAATATGTACCCCGTCGACATTTAGATTAAATGAATTATCATTTATTTTATGTTTACCTAATTCATTATTTATTATATGCCAAACAATTTTGGTCTTATTTCTAGATTCGAGAACTTTATTTCTTAAAAACTTTGCTTTGGCAGCAATACAAACACGTTTAAAAACTTTAGAATAATGTCTAACATAAGCATGAAAGAATTCACTACTTATTAGTGATATCCTATAGATCATACAATCGATCCCATTCACTAAAACTATTTTTTCCTTTATATTAATAACCTTTCTTGGGCAATGTTTATTGAATTCTTTGATTCTTAAATTATTATGATGATTGATATTGATTTATATTTATAGATATTGATATTGATAGAATGATTCTTTGACTATTAAATTCATTGATTATTAAAAGTTTTGGAAAATAGACTTTGTGCAATATTATGATCCAAAAGACCTAGTCTACTTTTCGATATAAGTCTAGTTTGTTTCTTGCAGTCAGCACTAGGTTTATCACAACTTATTTTAACTAGGATATCTTTGTGATCAGAGCGTATCCCAGTAAGAATACTACTACTATAGACAATTTTAATGGAAGAAGAACTTTTCAAATAGGTAATATAACATTATTCTCATGTGAAAACATTTCAATAATTTAGTCTCGTGAATATGTCTTTTTTATTCATCGTTTATATGAATACCTACTTTATGGACGCCCTATCAAAACCTGTTATTGGAAAAATTGTTTGATATTATCCCCCAGCTCCCCTTTTCAATATACAAGTAATGGAGGCATACGCAAAATGGCAGGTGCGAACGATGCCATGTATAAAATGAGAAAATTTATCTACTTATTTTCACTTGTTCTTCGCGACACTCTATTGTTATTTTAAAATAGATTTGCTATACCACTAACTTAACCAGTATATATGTATATTTATAAAACAGTATCGGTCTTATTACAAAAACAAAAACGAACACGGGTTTAACACGAGTTTTACTAAGCTGTGCCTAAACTTTTAAACCTAGTTGAACACATACTTAAAATACTTTATTACATATATGTATATTTACAAAACAGTATCGGTCTTATTACAAAAACAAAAACGAACACGGGTTTAACACGAGTTTTACTAAGCTGTGCCTAAACTTTTAAACCTAGTTGAACACATACTTAAAATACTTTACTGCAAAAGCGTGTCCAAGCGGTTTCTAGCTAAACATCTAGTTTAAGTTTTTTATGCATCTGTATAGCATTCATTCAATTCAATCTTATCATTCAAAAACGTTCCATTACATACAGATGTTTTGCGAACAATTTCAATTCATGAATAATATATTTGTTCAATCTCTTGTTCTTCATTAAGACAATTTATTTATTTTAAGTTAATTATTTATCATTATTGTGACATTTTAATTTTTTGTCAAATGATATAATTGTTTCAATGAGCAATTTATAAGATTAATATATTAAGTCAAAGTGCGTGAGTTGAAATGACAGCATAATCTCAGATTAATACATTGTCAAATGTCAATTGTGTCATATAGTAGTTATGATTTACTTGTGAATCTCTAAAATTGTGTAATTTAGTTATTTCTTCCAAATTAATTATATCGAGGTAATTTATTACGAAACGTCTTCGCCGGCAAATAGAAACACAATAAATCACAACAATAAAACAAGAACTGTCAACATAACACGAGTGATAGAGAAAATTTAAAGTTTAAATAATGTCCATCTGTAAAAAAGAATAAGACACTGTTTTGTAATCAAACTTTTTTAAAGCAAGTATTCAACACATGTTTAACTTTTTTGTAATAATACGGGATATGATTAGCAATATATGTCGTGTTTGTGTTTATCGGTTAGTTGCGATGGTCTAGTGGTTTGTCCGGTGGAATATCAATCCAATATCCGCAGGATTGAACCCCGGCATGTACCTAAGATTTTTCAGAATTCGCCTATATTTACAAATTTAAATTGGTAACACTATCGGCTGACGGTGAAGGAAAACATCATGAGGTAACCTGATCCTGAGAAATGTTCTTATACTACTACTGTAAGTAGGAAAACAAAGAACTATGGATTTCTCAGAGTTTGAAATCTAGGCTGGGCTAGCTGGCGTGGTAATGCCCCATACCTTCCTTCAGGAAGAGGCCCATGGCCGTGCAGTGGATTTCTTATAGGCTTATGATAATGAATGATTATTGGCAATATGCATGAATAGATGAGAACATCCAGTTTAGTTTTGAAGAGTAACAACTTATTATTCATTGACTGGCCTGACTTAATACTATAGTTTTATCTAAGGTTATAAGTAAATAGGATGATCCCTTACCATTAGATGGAATACATACTTCTCTGTTACTTCATATAATAAATAAAAATAGTATTTGGTATATACGTATAAGAATAACTTATAGAAATACGTGAATCTTTAAACATGTGTCGTATAAGTTGGAACCCTTATCAATTTCAATTTAACGCACTACTTTTTTTGTGAAAAAGAAATAAGAACTAAAGATTGACACTTTTAAAGGAACAACTGATAGAGGTAAAAGTAACCATTCCTTAAATGTGTAGAATACATTTTTCTATACATTTTCAGTTTTTGCGTTTGACCACAACTTGATCTGATGTTAAATGACGATATGATATAAGCAGGTAAGCACATTAAACATAGAGGAAACTTGAAGGTAGCGGCTAGTTAACCGTGTTTAGGAAAAGCTCTAAAACCATCCGATGATTGTATAACCATGTTTTCCTTAACCAAAAACTCTGCCTCATTGGCAACGATTTGGCCCTAATTCGAAGGACCCGCTGTCCGAGCACACTATCTATTGAGTCATCATCGCTTCAGATAAAAAAAAGTGTGTGTGTACTTATATGCACGCGTTAGAAGTTATACTTCTTTGAAGTAATAAGATAAAAATCTTTTCAAAAATTTTATCTTTCGCCTTATTCTACGTTTGTAGAAAAAACGACACTAACAATAGAAAAAAGGTATTTAATACATTGAAAGTTTTAATACAAAGAAATACAAAGAAACAAAATGTTGACTATAGCTAACTTCAGGGTGTCGGTTTTTCGTGACGTTGTGCGCGCGCATCGTAAAAATTTACTCTCATCATTTTTCCCTAACGCGCCAAAATAATTATAACTTCAAAAATATAGTATATAAAGTGTGATAAAATTTGCAGCTTCTTTGAAACGATTTTTTTATTAAGAGTTATTATAAAACAAAGTCCCCTACCGCGTCTGGTTGTTCGCGATAAACTCAAAAATGACTAAACGGATTTTCATGCGGTTTTCACCAGTAGATAAAGTGATTCATGAGGAAGGTTTTAGTATATAATTTGTCAAGGATTTTTTTATTATCAGGATGGAACAACGTCCAACGGGCCCGCTAGTCTATAATATATTCTTCTATACATATAATAAGAATGTAAACCTAACGTGTCTGTACTTTTTCGATTTTAATAAAAAAAATTGTTGCGGGTGTCTAGGAATAAGCAAAAGAATACGTTTCAATCATTTTTAGAAATGTATGTCTGTCTGTCTGTTTGTATGAACACGCATCACTGCTAAAGTACCGAGTTCACAATAAACCTTCAGAGAAAAGCATAAAGCATATCTTCGGGAGTAACTTAGTCTTTGTTTCATTAAAATCGGTCTACTCTATCAAAAGTTATTGTAGTTTTAATAACGACGCGGCGTAAGTACGAGAGAAAAGTAGACAAGTAAATTTTTTGGGGTGTAAGGGGCGTCGAATAACATCTAATACTTGAGACACCCAAGCCAACCTCACCTGCACGTGGTGCACCCTGCTGAATAACGAACGAGGTAATGGCGAAAGCGGGGTGGTATGGTTTTATAGCCTGACTGTAAAAGCCCGTCATAGTGATTCGCTTCTGCTGGTCGCGTTTCGGGATCAGCCTGTGCATATCCAGCTTTTCGCAGGCCGGCATGACAGCGGCGACCGGCGATGGATAATGTGTCACTCGGTGGTCGCCATTGTTTTTGGATTGTACTGTGCTTACCATCAGGCACAGTGCAGTCATTTTGCCGTGCTACAATAAAAAAAAAAACAAAACAAGTAAATGAACTTATTAACATTCAGATGACTTTATTAATCACTGTTTTTTACATAAGCATAAGTCGCGGACACGGCTAGTATATAATAAGAATGTGAATCTACCTAGTCTATATACTTTTTAGATTTTTGTAAAAAAAATATTGCAGGTGTCTAGGGATATGTAATAAAATACAACTCTAGTCATTTTTTAGAAATGTCTGTCTATCTGTTTGCTTGGACACGCACCACTGCTAAAGTATTGCGTTTATGAAAAAACCTCTTCTTAAAGCCTATCTTTAAGTAACATTTAGTCTTTGTTTCATTAAAATCGCTTTGGTCTATCAAAAGTTATTGTAATTTTAATGACGACGCAACTTAAGTAGTAGAGAAAAGTAGATAGTAATTAGACTCGATACATTCAAATGATTTTATTAGTCACTGTTGCGTGCATCAGGTACCACGCGGACGAAGTCGCGAGCCTCACACATAATAATATCACAATGCCTTCTTATTATGGGGCTGGTGTTACTAGCGTCCGCAAGAAATGTACCTCTCATTCTCCTACACGTGCTCCCCGGGTGATGCTAAAGAGTAACAAATTTATTGCAGCGATAAATAGAGTAATCAATTAGTCGACGATAATAAAATATGGAGACTCTGTTTAGCTATACGATTAAATAAATAACTTAGTCCCGTCGATGTCTTAGAATAACGATTGATAGTAATTTCAATACTGCGACTATAAAACAATATTTTGTTGTGACATCACGTTTCGGTATAATTTATTAAACATAAGAGATAGTATGTGTAAGTGACGTCGTTTATTAATTTCCTGTTTTGACTTCGTATCAGGAAATTGATTTATCCAAATCACTAATTGACTGAAATATTATCTTGAATATGTACTAATGTATGTAATATACGAGATATTATGCATGCTATAAACTAATTACTTTTAATTAACCTACAACAGAGAATACTATATATAAGGTAGATATGATTGTATATTAATATATATGTTGCTTCTGTCTGTACGTCTGTACAGTAAACCTACAGTTGTACAAATTTTGTGATAGATTTTATTTCGATAGACTATTTATCTCGAATTTTATATTTAGTCGGTATTTTAATTCTGAAACAGTTTTAAAGTTTGATTTACCCTAAAAATATGCTCGTCTTAAATTGACTACCTATAAAACAACAATAATACTTTTAGAAATAAAAAAAATAATAATTTTAAAGTATTCAATGTTTATTTATTCACAATTGATTCTAATGATATTTGAAACAAAGAGTATGTTAATCAGCGAATTATAATAAAAGATAATAATATTTCAGGACGCATAAAAAATAAATATAAATTAAATTTACGATACTGAAGAAGTGTTTAAATAAGTAGATTTGGTAAATATATATTAACAAATTAAAAAGACAAATTATTTTCTATTAATAACATTCCCTCTGTTAGTACAAAGAAAACGAAATGACATTTATGACTGAATGAAATTTTGTAATAACGCAAATAACTCAAATGATTAAATTTACAATATCAAAGCGACCAAAATAAATTGCTACCATATTTATAATGCTCTTACAAAAATACTCTATATAAAGAAGATACCGCCTTCGCGCAGTATAGGTGTATTAGGTACAACATCTTAAATTACAATAACTCACTGGCTTCACAAAAAGCGGCATAGACATAGGTGTTACAACTCGAATTAATTATGTATATGAAATAGCGTTTTCTTTATTTTCGACTTGTTTTACGATATTCCTAGTAGTAGTTGCTTCTTGTTCTTATAAGGATATGCGAAAATATAACATCGGGCTCATAGACAAATCACTTATGTTCTAAAAGACAAAACTAACACCCGAGATGAGAGCAATATAAATGTGACTACTTGAACGTATTAAAAGTTCCTGACAACAGATGTTCAGCTTGACTGTTGTTGCTAGCTATAACAACTATAAATAAATATAATGTCTGCCATTTGATTTGATTCGACATTCAAAAAACGTCAAAATAGGCAACCCTAAGCTATAATGGCAACAGAATCATTTGTTACATTGCCTCTGAAATTTTTATCTAATACAAACTTTCTTCATAGGTATATCGGCTGGTGGTACCGGTGAAACGATCGACGATGGTACCACAACACCCTCCCTTGATATGATAAATAATACCGCTACGACGGAAAGCGTCGGGCAGCCCTACTTCGACAATTCAACGAAGCGTGAATACACCGCGGCGGTCGGTCAACCGGCTTATCTACATTGCCGCGTAAAGAATCTCGCTGATCGAGCTGTAAGTAGACCGTTTTTATAGTTAGATTTATGATTAGGTCAAGGGTTTGCTTTATCGATATATTTAAAACGTTTGCTATCGATATTTTATTGTAACGATTCTGTAGGGAAACAATTGGTTCCTACTATTCACTTAATTTAAAAATGTTAAAATCAATTGTTAACTCCCAAATTACTACTATATCTAATAAAAATTATTGAAGTTATACTTCTTTTAGCGCGTTAGGGAAAAATGATGAGAGTAAATTTTTACGATGCGCGCGCACACCGTCACGAGAAACCGACACCCTGAAGTCAGCTATAGTCAACATTTTGTTTATTTGTATTTGTTATTTGTATTTCTTTGTATTAAAACTTTCAATGTATTAAATACCTTTTTTCTATTGTTAGGGTCGTTTTTTCTATAAACGTAGAATAAGGGGAAAGATAAAATTTTTGAAAAGATTTTTTATCTTGTTACGCAAAAGAAGTATAACTTCTAACGCGTGTACATAAATACACCCACACTTTTTTATATTATATTAGGTTATAGCTGATAATAAGCATCTAATAGCAACCTTTTTACCTATATTAATTGTGGTCTCCTTTTAACCGACTTCAAAAACCTCTGGATTACTGTGTTCGGCCTTATGTATGTTAATCAATATTATTAGTTCGTTTTTTTTTAATTTTGTCATAAATATTTAATTCGTATAACACTTTAAAGTTAACTTGGTTAAATCTTATCGTTACTGCCCAAACGCCCAGGAAAACTGTACTGTAATATGTGTTACCCACAAAATACTCTGAAAGCCCTCTATTTATAAGCAAAGTTCTCGTCAAAATCGGTGAAACAGTTTCGAAGATTAGCTCGGACAAGCTATAAACACTTTGGTGTTATATATATGTACAGACTAAACTCTTAGAAAGTGCCTTAACATTTTTGGGAACGCTTCCGTTAATTTACTTTCACAGAGATTACTTTTACAAAAGTGACATAATGTTGGTAAGTAATTATCTACTTTATCTAAAACGAAGCCTCATCTACGTTCTGTGTGGAGGGAAAGTTTAACAAGAAACTCTTAGATAAGAAAAAGTTATTTGTTTGAATGAAAAATTAATGTATGATTTATGACGTTTCAGATTTTTCTGTATTATGGTTATTCTTGTGCGTGGAATTGATATATATAAATATATAAAAGTCCACTGTCATAACGTTTGTCCACGATGAACTCCGAAACTACTCAACCGATCTACATGAAAGTCGGCATGTATAATTTGGTCCAACTTGAGAGAAAGGCTAATATTTCGATGAATGGCCTCAATGTTTTTAACTACAAATTAAACGATTGTCAATGTTGATTATTGTTGGTAGTTATAAGTTTCATCAGACTCGAACAGATGGCGCTTTACATTAGTTTGTTGATAGAAAACTATAGAATCAACCGATATAGATATCTCATAGATGACGCCATATTTTCATTTTGAATTTCTTTTCAACTCCACTTTATTTTAGGGTGCACATGTTCTGTTCATCTATTTACTACGTACCCAATTACATTAAATTACCCCGTAATACCAAATACTTTATCATAATTCAACATGTAAGAACTGAGCCACAGCAACGCGTGACCGGGTCAGCTAGTATTATATATACACGTATGTCGAAGATTGTGTGATATTGTTTCTAAAAACCTCGATATCCGAGATATATGTCAAGGGTAGCCTATTCTGCTGGACATCGCCACTAGTATTTACAGGTCCTGTAGGCCTTATTAGTTTTCAATGCAATGCGAGCTCAAAACAAAATATTCACTGTTCCTCGTAGTTTAATCGTAGTATCAACAATATTAAAGTCACAAAATTAATAACTGCTTCGCTATTTGCATATTAACACGTTAATCAAACAATTGTATTTGAGCAGGGTTCACTACACCATTCCGACTTGACCACCCATGATAACAATACTCATGGTCTACCTCGACCGGTTAACTCTGAATGAATAAGTACCAATCCCATTGATATATAAATCCCAAGACGCACAGTCTCGAATAAAACGTGTATACATAATAAAATATACGTGGTTATAGTTATGCGATAAACTTATGATTTTGCAAAATCAACCTTACCTAAATGATTTAAAGTTGTTTTTACAAGGACGCAAGCGACGCGAGACTATTTGAAATGACTGCGTAATACAAAATTATGCACTCATTTTTGTATGCCGTCTGTGAGACGTTAGCGTGCATTTCGGGTTTTTGTATATCAATGCCCAATTCATATAAAGCGCTACCTTTTATAAACAACGTACACTAAAACTACGTAGCTACATAGTATAAAACAAAGTTCCCTACCGCGTCTGTCTGTCTGTCTGTTCGGGATAAACTCAAAAACTGCCGAACGGATTTTCATGCGGTTTTCACCGGTGGATAGAGTGATTGATGAGGAACGTTTTAATATATAATTTGTCAAGGAATTTTTCATAATCAGGGCGGGACAACGTCTGCCGGGCCCGCTAGTACTATATATAAAGAAAATAAAGAATACACATAGATACTGTTAGGTATTACATGAGATTAATAAAACATAATATTCTGTATCGGTGTTTTACGTAATATCGTCTGGTTATTGTGCAAAAGCGAAGTGGATGGGAAATAATGCCACGGATTCTGACTTACTGCAAGAACTCCCAGGAAAGTTCCTACAAGATGGCCATCATATTATTAGTTCACTGAAGTTATTGCAAGAAACTGGTAATATCATTACCTACTCGACAATGGCAGTAATAATCTACCAGAAGACTGGATGCCCAAAAATGACACGTGACAATGACATGATACCTCTACAGACTATGTTTTATATTTTAACTACCTACATAACAAGGACGATTGTTACAAAACAATTATAAACCTGAACAAAAAATTTATATAGTTGTGTCGACAGCATTGGATGCCTCATTTATTGGTGTAAACGATTTTGTTGTAATTAATCAAGCCAAACCTTAGTGTTGCAAGTATAATCTATTCAGTAACTATTTATCATTACACACATGAATAAAAGCATCGAAAAAGACGATAGCAGTTCATAAATATTCTAATATGAAGTCATTTCTTTTTAATATTAAAAGCCACCAGGCAAATTTGATGAAGTAAGTGCGAGCGTAAAGAGATTGTCGTTCAGTAAGCCGCGCTACAAATAATAAAACGACGGAACTCTGCGATCGGTTTTGGCAAGTTGCCTGTACCCCTAGCTTTATCCCGTCCTAATTCAGGCGATATAGTGTGACAAGCCGTAAAAACCAAAAACCACCGTCAATTTTGAGGGGATCATTTGCGTGGATACTAATTCGATGTTCCCTCGACAACGGATTGCTGAAAATGAAAGCTGGGTTTTACTGATATGAAATCTTTTATGGACGTAAGCGAATTTTAACATAGTATTATCATACTATGAACGTGCGGATTATTCTATTTAAGGACTGTCTTTTTATTGTTACAAAAAGGATAAAATTAAGAACTCTTACAAATAAAAAGTTTATATTGATTCAGAGTTTCTAGCAGACATTCCCGAGCATTGTTTATTTTCATTTTACTTACAATATATATGATAGTTCTATTCAACCGTTGGTTATTTTTTATGATATCTTCTATATGTAATCATCATCGTCTGTTTGTAAATGACCCACTGCAGAGTCATAGGTCTCTTCCCGAAGGATGATATTCATAGGCAGAGAGAAAACAATTAGGACATCTTCCTTCTTAACTGATTTTCTTTATTCTTTTTGATTTAGTAGATATTGACTAGCTTTAGTGTTAGCACTGGATAATTTTTCTTTGATATTGAAACAATAAATTAAATAAATTACGTATGAGTTTCAACCACTGGACAACCACTGGTATTAAAAAAAAAATCAAAACCTGCATCAGTGCATATCTGTATTGTATTAATCTATGAAGGTACAACTAACAACTTAAAATAAACTGATATGTTTTGAAATATGTTAAAAGTATTTTTTTCAAAGATTTTCATATTCATTATTATTAATATAGAAGACTTTATTTTAAAATTTCATAATACTATCTCGTGAACGTCTCATTGACGTTTAGGAAGCTCCTTGATCAAATTTATCTCTCTGGCATGGTCACCAAAGTACCTCGTCTTTTTTTATAGAAGCTCAGCGTATTTACGGCTCTCTGGCTGATAGTAAGTACGGTAGAATCTAAAAACAAAAACGAGCATCGAGGGATCGGCAATCCTTCGAATGTAATATTATTTTAGATAAAAAATGTAAAATATTTGAATCAACTGATGTAAACCTGCATGTTGTCACTTGGAGTCCGACTCGCAAGTGAGTCTACGTTCCTTTTTACACATTAGACTTTTAAAGAAACCTACCCTGTATGTAATATTACTTTTGTTAAATAAGAATTCTATATCGAAACTATCGATCTTATTAAAGATTTCAATAATAGGGCGCCATTTTTTACAATGCCCAGGGGCGGAATTATGGTTGATTCCGACATTGACTCAGTCGGACACAATTATTAAATCAATAAACAAGTTTTCAATCGAATAGTATATGGTTTCGACTAAAATTAAGGACAGATTTAGTGCATAATTGGCATGAACATACATTTGTAGAGCTCATGGTATTTCGGCTTATGTATGAATTAACTGGGAATTCGCATGTTAATCTCGTTGAATTACGATGTGCTTGGATACTGTTTTCATAATTAATTCTCAAATCATAATCATTAATGAATTAATATGTTGGTTTGTGTATTCAAATACAATATCTAAATATATATTTGTATTTTCATCCGAGTTAGAGATTATTATGAGTTAGTATTTTTTTTAATTTTATTAGTATATCTATTTCACTTCAACCCGTAACAGATCCACTGCAGGGCTATAATCCTCTACCTGAAGGAAGGTATGGGTATAATAAGTAAGCCCATGATAAGTTGGCGATTTCAAATTCGGAGAAATCCTCAGTTCTATATTTTCCCTATGGGGATACTACAAAAACAGTTCTCATATGCAAGTTACCTCGCAATTTTTTCCTTTATCGTCAGTCGATGGTACTACCCAATTCAAATAAGTAAATGTACGCGAATTTCAAAACATTCGTTAGTTCATGCTATGGCTTGAACCTACGAAAATCGAATTGATATTCCACTGGTCAAATCACTCGACCACCACTATCTATGTATATGTTATTATCTTGACGTCATAATTAAATCATTCATCGCCTTCATCACGCTGTTTATGCTCTCAACATTTACTCAAATTTCCTATCTGTCACACTAAATTTTATAACAAATAATTTGCGATTCTAGTTGTACGCCTATGGAGCACACTCCCTCGTGATATTAGACAGGCAAGATCCATGAAATTATTTAAAAAATATCTACACCGTTATTACCTCTCGCTGTCCTAGTAGAGTCCTGTCCAGTTTTATTGTGTTATTTCTTTTTTTTTAAATGTAATAGTGTAATAGTTTTTGTAGTTCTATATGTGTATTTATAATGCCACCTGGTATTTTTCAAAATTAAATGTCTCCGAAGATTTGCCTGGAAGAGATCGCTCTAAGCCATAAGCCCGCCGAACTGTACACATATTGTAAACTGATGTCTAATTTTGTATATTTGCAATGTGAGTGCAATAAAGAGATTTTGCTTTTGTGTGTTTATTTTAATGTAAAATTATTCAATAAATAGGAATATGTTTTAAACTCTTTATATTTCAATTGTGATAATTAATTCATAATAATTGTTACATTAATCCTACATAAATATTATTAACCAAAAAATTAATGACATCGTACAGTTTCTTAAGTAAGTCTGGCTTACATATTTTATTAACTTAAACGAATTACTACATAAAACTAAAAGAGAAGACATTTAAAACTAAGGCATAAATTAAGTTTAAAATATAAATGCATATAAATAAAGCTTTATTGTTTAAGTTTAGATAAATTTAGCGTACCGTGAACACTTACGCAGGCCGGCATGACAGCGGTGACCGACGATGGATAGTTTGTTTCTCGGTGGTTACCGTATGCTTACAATCAGGCATAGTGCAGTCACTTTGTCGTGCTAAAATAAAAAAAAAATGTATAACTTACTTATTCTGAAAATAAATAGATTTATACCAAATTCATATAACGTAAGAGAAATGTATGTAATTCAGTCGCGGAACAGTAGTAAAATTTCAATTTAAAGCCCACCACTACAACTATTCACAATGAGCTAAATCCCCGTGCGCTTTCAACCAGCCGATATGTTTCCTGATATATTAATTGGAATGTTACAATGTGTAACTAAATATCTACTGTAATTTAATTTTTATTTGAACATTTTTATATTTACAAAATTAGGTTGTTATAGTAATATCTAAGATTGCAAAACTTCAACTCGGATTTATCACCACGAAAGTTGATATGATTAGTGATTAGATTAGTGATTTTGAAGTGAAAACTTCTTTAGGCGCGTTGAGTGATACTTTTGGCAGGCGATAAATTTATAATTTCGCGTCATAACATGCTAGTAACCATGACCGACTGTATTGAGCTTGCGTGGCTTGCGTCAGACTAGCGACGCGCAGTGTATGCTTGTCTGTACCTAATATTGATATCTTGTATCGAGATTGTGCAGCTAAACATGTTTGATTAATTAATAAACTGTAGAAAAATGTATATAATTATTGTTCAGAATGATCATAATTGAATGAATAAAGATATGAATAAAGATGAGAAAGACAATGATCATAATTTCAATTTATATATTATGAAATTTAAATAATTCACAGTAACATTACATTAAACACACGACATTAAAAATTCAAAACAGAACACAGTTAATCTATTCAGTTTTCAGTTCTGTCAGCAGTCCTTATAGTCCTGCCTCGATTTTTTTTTCATATAGATAGTAAGGTGGAATGTTATATTGCCACTGAGTGACGTTTGAAAAGTGGAATGCGTTAACATTTTTTTACAGAAAATATTGTCACCCTATCTGTATTGTTAAGACTCAACTATTACTGACATATAATAATAACGATAAATGTTAATACACGCACGAAGTCACGAAAACAGATAGAATTCATATGAAAAAATGTATAATTACGTGAACGTACCAAAATACCGTACAGTGTGCATGCGTTTTAATATTAAAGAGGTTGTTGTTCGTAATAAATAAATAATACATTAAAGGCAATAAATAATGTATATATTTTATTATCATATATGTCAGAGTAGAAAGGTAGAGCCTATAGAGCAGAGAGCACGGATGCCATTGTCCTCCATTTGTATGTATTTTCACAATACGACTGGCACTTATGAAATGAAACGACGACTTCTTCGATTCTTGTTCTTTTAATAATGCTTTTACAATAATCTCAGAGACAACGCTCTCAGAGACAATAAATATCACTTAGCGACAATAACGATAGATCTCACGAACTCGAAACAATAATGAATCTTGCACAACCTCATACAAGCACTTATAAAGGAACCGCCTTCCTTCACCTACCAACATTTCATTCCGATATACACGTACGCATTTGTGAATCATGCAATCTCGATTGTATGATTCACAAATGAATATATGTATGAATAGCTAGAATAGTTTAGCTAGGTCAGACGCGAATTTCTCAGGTAACAGCCCAAGCCGAGGTGTGCCGTGCACCCTTGTGTATGTTACCTAAAAACCAAATCGGCTGAGTGCCTTAAGCGCTCGCCTTAGTAGTCCGGTGAAGCTGTAAAGACCTTGCCAGGTCAATAGCATAGTCAGTTCGAAAAAAAAAAAAAAAAAAAACACCTACCGACAGCCCAAGTGAAGGAAGTCTTAGTTTAACGAAGTACTTAATCTACGATTTTGTACATAGTTACACTTTATGTTCGCTAATTATTCTAATTATAAATAAATAACGATTTTAACATCATACATTGAATAATTACGTTATCATTAATTATCTTAAAATAATTCACCGTTGTAACAACCGAAGTACTTTACAAATCCTTATTTGCTATAAAACTCATTTTAGATCGACAATTATTCTAGTAATTACAAAGTAATACTAATTACATTGTTATTCATTTTAAATAGCAACTTTACTATTCTATCTCGACTGCACATAGACTGTATTTCCGGTTTTAATAAATAACAAAAGGGTCCAAATGTTACTTAAATATAGAGTATTTCTATTACAATTTCACAAGTCTGATTTTAATTATCGTGACACAAATTTAAGTCTGCTTTAAATCAAGAATCAAATCAAGTTAGAAATGTTATCGTACGACGCCACTATTTTTTAAGATGGTGTCACGCGTCGAGTGTGGCGTGACACCGGTTTATTTAGTGACTTCTATCAGGGCTTATGTGAATAAACATGTGGAATTCTTAGAAGTTATGAACAGTTTAATCTAAAGTTATGAACAGTTTAATCTAACCTAAATTACTCAATAATTTAGAATAAACCACATTAAGAATAATTACATAGAAGTGCATTAACAATACATTGCCAGTATTGATTAACATAGAAAATAATAGATGGCGCTGTTAGCAAACACCTATGATAATTCGAATCTTCGTAAGATTCTGTAATAAAAATATGCGTTACTATTTATGTGTTAATTCCGACTGCTGAATGCTCCGACTGCTGGATACTCCCACTATGACATATATTATAAAACTGTCAAGTATTCTGAAACACAATACTCAAGTATAATACAGTAGTAAACGTCAGGGTACTTCACCTTAATAATAGTAAAAAAGAAACGTGAATATACTTAAACGTAATACGTAAAGCTGACGTCTGCCTGTAGAAAGAGCGACCCATTCGATAAGTTTAACGCCACGACTTATGTATATCATGTGAAATCGTTCGTCAGTTTCTTTGGGACAAATATTCAGCCGAATATGTTTTTGCAAGTGACAGTTTTTGATAATAATGTTTTCAGATAAATATTAACGTAGTCTAACGCCTCAAAGAATAATAGCTTTTATTATTGTAATTTTAACAAATGTGACGTACAGGTATCATCACGTTACCGTCAGGTTTGTTTTAAACGCCATCTATATGATCATCATTGTTACTACATTGTTAGATGTACATATCTTAAATGTCTGATATTTTTATGTTATCAGCAGTTTCCAACGCTATATATATTCTTACCAGAACTGAATATTTGTGTTTGTACATTTATGAAGAGGCTATTACATCGTATTTAGTTGTAAAATCAATTGAGTAATGTTTGTTAATTTGGAGGTATAGCTTTGACAATTACTGTGTACATATAAGTGTTATTAATTGCTTTTTTTAAATAAATATATATATATATATATATATATATATATATATATATACATATATATATATATATATATATATATATATATATATATATTTTATATATATAACCCGCCCAACTTCGCTTGCGTGAAATCAGTTACCTACCGGTTCCAATTGTATTTCCAATCTCAAAAAATCTTAAAAAACCAAGATCCCGATCACAGCGACTCCCACCGTCTCCAATTGGGAAACCAAACAATTAAGGGGCTCACTCAAACACATACCTAATTGATTTCGCGAATGACTTATGCATGTGTGGAAAAAAATTCGATGAGGCGGACGTAGCGCCATCTGTCAGTCAACAACATCATTGAAATTTTGTTTGAAATACGAACGACTGTTGAATCCTTTGGACGTTGTTCGTAAAAAATACTAAAATCGCGAATAATAAATGAGAGGGTTGGGGATTCGCAGGTGAAAATTTGGGGTTATAGATATTTTTGATAGAAAATAAATAAAAAATCAAAAAAGAAATTCTGATAAGGGACACCCTAGTCACCCAGAGGTATAAAGTATACTTTACGACCTTATATATCTACCAAATATACATTTAAAATATCATAAAAATCGGTCCAATCGTTTCGGAACAGTTCAACCACAAACACCGTGATACGAGATATATATATATTTACATTATGATAGTAGTTCCTTTACTTGTTTGTTAAACGTTACAAAATCGCCAATTTATTATTTCTATCCATACATGAAAGACGAAAATGGCTGTAACGAAATTAAAATATGTTGAAATTAAAAAGACAATCTTAATACATCCATACAGTCGCGAGAATATTAGTTAAATATTTCACTAAAAGTGGGCCGGAGATTGTCTACTATATATACGTATGGTGAGATTATGCAAATGGACCTTAGAAGTCAACTTAATATTGCAGGGCCCTTCCTTCCCTCATTTCCTCCATAAATTATCTCGCACTCTCACATTCAGTCGAAGACGATCTGACCCTCTTAGAGTAGTAGATTTAATCCGGAAGTTGACGAATTGAGATGTTAACTGAAATATTTAAAGTGAGGTTTAATATTCACGTGTCACAAACATTATTGATGATAACGTTCATAGTTGCATAAATATTAAATACTACCTGGTGAGCGTAACTTCGTTCACTTTAATGTGCTTATGACGTCTCTCAGATTACGTGTTTTATCAAAATGTAATTTTTTTCGTTGCTGCGTATCCTTTCTAGAAAAGAATAATGATAGTAACCTAAATACCTACTTGGATTCAATACTGTACTAATCCAACGATTACATTTAAAGCGGTTTTTCAAGTCATACCACATTTTTTTTTATATGTTATAGGCGGCAAACAAACAGGCGGGTCATCTGAAGATAAGTCATCACCGCCGTCCATAGACACATCAACATCAGGGGAGTCACAAGTGCGTTGCCAGCCTGTGTTTTGGGGGAGGAGAGTGGGGGAGGGAAGAGGGGGCGGGGAGGTGGATATACGGCGCTCTCACTGACCGAACGAAACGCAACAGTGCAAGCGCTGTTACTTAACGTCAGTTTTCTGTGAGAGGGTGGTACTACCTCGGACGAGCCGACCCATTCATGCTGAAACCAATAATAGCTTCAGCATGGCTCTACCACCTACAAAATATATAATAATGCACCATCGTATGACACGCAATATATAAAATACTATATATTAAAAACCGCCACCGGTTCGTATGCAATATTATAATATAACACCTAATAACATAAAAAGATCATTCTGAACAAAGTGTTCCATTGGTAAAGGAGTTTTTCGAATCAAATAAGTAATTCCGGAGATCGCCTTTTACAAGCATATCCACAAACCATACATTCCTATAATGAAAAAACTTTGTTATAATAAATAATGAAATAAATCATTTTTTATATTCCTATGAAGCCAAATAGTACGTTTAAGCATTTACTGTTATAATTGGTGAGTAGAAAAAAGAATGTTCTGGAAATTCGAAAAGTTGAGGCGGCCACGACGGACATATTCCGCGCTTCCGTAATTCCATCGTTGTATAATCACCACAGTGGATGGAAAAATGTATCCGAGTATTTTTAATAAAAAATTCTCGTATTGCTTCCGTAGTACAGTAATCAGTCATCTAATAACCTTAGTGCTCATAACCTTAGTGCTCATAGTTCCTGCAGATATCTAAACATGTAGTGTAATGTGTTTTAATTTGAACCGATAAATTTTACTAACTTACATTATACCTATATATTCTCCTCTCAACGTGGTACAAACAACCAGATTCATTAAATGTATACAGAAAGAAGTCAGTTAGTCAAAAATAATAATAATATCATCAGGCAAGAGTCTCATAGCTGGTCATAACACCTTTTTTCCGATACGAGCATAAAAGGTAGTCCGGTGAAGCTGTTAAGACCTTGCTAGGTCAATAGCGATAGACACGAGCACTGACCATCGCTCCGGGCAGTTAAACTGCACAGGCCCATGTGGTGGAGTTGCATTATGCTGATGCGACTTCCACAGTTCGTTAGGGGGGTGACATCCATTTCCCCTTGAGAGGTCCACCATCTTGACCCCTCAGGCCGCAGTTTGGGCCCCTTAGGAGGGGACAACACCTATTGGAGGAGCAGACGTAGTGTCGATTAGACAGTCCCTGCTCCTCCGGGCAAAAGGTGTAAGAAGCTACCATGGGGCTTTAGTCCGTGCGACTCGGGCATATCCATCCTCTGCTGCCCGGCGAGATGGATATCCTTTAGGGATTTCCCCATGGGGGAAAAAAAAGGTTAATAGCGTACTCAGTTCGAGAAAAAAAAATAAGTGGCCATATTCTATATTTTTCTCACATACCGTGGTACTGCAACATTTCTCAGATTCAGGTTTCGTCACGATATTTTCTTTCATCGTAAGCCTATAGTAGTATATCAGTAAATATACGTGTATAGAGAAATAAAATTGAAATGGTTCAATAACATTTGGTTTTGTATCTGATTATTGAATACTATGCATTCACTTACTTGTCAAAACTATTTCGTCACTAAGCTTGTAATTTTTAAAGAGATAATAATAATAACAGTTCAAATTTTATTTTCCAAAAATAACACGATCGAAAAATCTATTTAGAATTTTTGTGAATTGTAATATCTAAATATATAAAAATCCAGTGTCATGATGTTTGTCCACGATGAACTCCGAAATTACTGAACCGATTTTCATGAAAGATAATATTTATGTATAATTTGGTCCAACTTGTGAGATAGAATAATTTATATTTCGATTAATAGCCTCAATATTTTTTAAATAGAAATTAAATTATTGTCAATGTTGTTTATCGTTATAAATTGTAAGTTAAATCAGTTTCGAACAGATGACGCTTTAAATTAGTTTGTTGACAGAAGATTGTAGAACTGACTGTTATAGATATCTCATAGATGGCGCCACGCAAATACTTTATCATAATTTTATTTCAACATATAATAACTGAGCCACAGCAACACGTGGCCGCGTCAGCTAGTAATTTACAATTATATTAAAAACTAGATTCTGCGCGCGACTTCGTCCGCGTGGAATAGTTACTTTTGACTAACGCTAACATGCAACGGAAGCTCTCAAAAGAAAAAAAAGGAGTTTAAAACATTCTTAATTGGTGCTCCGCTCCCACTGGACTTAGCGTGATGAAATTGCCGATAGCTATCCTCCATAAATGAGCTATCTAACACTGAAGGCATTTATCAAATCGGACCTGTAGTTACTGAGATTAGCGCGTTAAACTAAATAAACAGACCCTTCAGCTTTGTAATATTAGTATAGATTACTACTCTTCTCTCGTACTTAACTTCCGTCATTCAAATTACAATAACTTTTCACAGAGTGGACCGATTTTAATGAAACAAAGATGAGCCTTATCTTAGGATATTCTCGAGGATATGCTTTATGATTTTCTTGGTGAAGTTTTATTGTAAACCCAATACTTTAGCAGTGATGCGTGTTCATACAAACAGACAAAAAGACAGACAGACATTTCTAAAAATGATTGAAATGTATTTTATTACGTATTCCTAGATACCTGTAATATTTTTTTCACGAAAATCGAAAAAGCACAAACACGTTAGATTTACATTCTTATTATATGTCTGGCAACACAGAATGTTTTGATCCAAAAGCTTATTTTAATCATTCGATCAACAATAACTAGATAAAGGGTCACGTAAAAAATCGAAGCTAAAAACTGTCCGCGTAAATATATACTTATGTGTAGCTATTTGTCTACTAAGGAAGGGAGAAAAAAGTTTTAAAACAGTTTTAAGTTCAACCTAATTACAACCATGACACCTAGTAATAAAGTCACAAATGTTCAAAATATTATCTAATACTTACGATAAAACGAGCAAATAAATTACTCCCCTACAAATGAAAAGACAACATAAACAATATTTAGTGTAAATTCAACCTTAACACGTAATGAATAAAGTACGTTTTCCCGTTACTGTGAGGGTTTGGAGAGCCTAGGCCAAACATTTGTACCATGTTAAAATCGGTAATTTTGTCCAAAAATTGATATTATTTGATAGTTTAAAGCTTAAAATATAACTTATTCAACATGTATTTAACGAAAGTAAGATACTCCGGTCGTTAAATTGCTTTTTCGGGTATTATTTTTGCATCTTTTGAATACACTGCGGCATGTGAAACGTGCTTACATTGGCTGTGTTTCAAACAAAATAAAAGCTCACATTTCAAGTGAGCTGTTATTTACCGAGACGTATTTTTCGCGGCGACCCGATATCTAGTTATTGTTGATCGAAGTTTTAATCACAAAGATTTTTTATGTCACACAGCAACATACAGGCTGACAGCCTGATAAATGAGTACCATTATCTATAGATAAATGCAACACCAGATGCTGACCTTCAAAAATGTGATTTAGTCACTTTTTTGAATGGCTCCAATCATAGCCACATTGAGTAACCCCATTCCACGGCTTAAGCGTACATAAGTTGAAGCTAAAATTTCAAGTACACAAGATATGAGATTTTACAATATAAAGGCAATTGGTGTTGTTGGTACGTACACAATTAGTTGCTTATTCTCCATAATTTGCGCGCTGGAGCAGTTTAAACGAAAACTTACAATGTATAAGTTTCGCTAACCTTACTTCATATGGTTTCATCTTCAGTTACAAATAACTTTTCTAATTAGCCTCCCCTACACGCTTGCGCCATTCTACACTTGTTATTAAGATCCATAAATTAAATTTATATGTTGTATGTGAGTAATGATTTATGAAAATCGTTAAACAATTCCAATTCAGCCGTACCTTCATTTATGAGAATACTCTTTAGTGATTTAATGACGTTTTGTTATCGATAACTAGCTGCCCACACGGTTTCGCACGGGTGTACTAAAATACAATGAAACCGTATCTCTTCATTTTACAATACGACTATATAATGAAACTAGCGGACCGGGCGGACGTTGTCCTGCCTTGAAAACAAAAAAAATCCTAAAAGTCGATCGCAGCGCCACCTGCCGGGTCCAATTGTGAATCTAAACCATTCTCGAATCTCCACGAACACACACAAAAAATTTCATCAAAATCGGTCCAGTCGTTTAGGAGGAGTTCAGTCACATACACACGCACACAAGAAATATATATATTAAGATAGGCAACTCAATAACTGAACGTCAATCTGTTATCTCTTTTGTGTCACTCAACTCAACCACTTTTTATGAGATTTTTTTTGCACATATTTTTTTAATTTTCCATGTGATTTTTAAAACATTTTCTTTCACATGACCCTTGTAGGTAATGACAATTACAAACACAAGAAAGGGAAGTATCTAAATAACTACACCCCTTCTAAAGTGATGCGCTTATATACATTCAGCAATTGATTTTTGTTCATAAATTTAAGCCATGTGTGAATATTCGATATACGAGTATATTAATATTAAGAATTTTCACTAATTGGAAATTAAAGTTATCTACATACAAATAAATAAATAGATCAAAACAAGGATCGGCCTCACTAGTTACCTACGAAAGTGCCTTCGGAATGCTACTAGATTTATCTGTTAGAGATGAAAAGGCCTACAGTACAGTATAAGTCAATTTACAATGTAGCTGATTTTTCTTCTGTACTTAAAAAATAAGCGCTATTGTGTAAAATAAATTATAATTTAATAGATATAAGTAAATTATAATCGTACCGTGCCAAAATGCCCCTCGGCAACGTGCCCAAAATACTTGTTTAAACCCTTGCCACTCCATACTACAAAGCAATTTATCTCAGAAAGACTCCTAACCCTACTATATTTACTGCATTTTGTTAAAATTGTTTTAGTTACACTTAAATCATAATTTATATCGACATTAATACAGTATTAATTTATTTTTTAAATCATTCAGATTTTTATCTAAATTATACAATGAAATTTTAAAATATGACGTCAGATTGACAACACGAGAGGGAAGAATAATTATCATATGAATAGTGCAGAAACAATGAATACAATCAGTTCATACAATGTAACGGACAGTAAATAAATTAATATTTAAAAAAGCTTTTATAAAAATGCGTTAAAAAGCTTAATATGATTTTGTTTTTCAACATCTATGGCGGCCATTTTGAAATTCGCGTATTTTATTTCATTTTCGTATATTATCATCAGGACTGAACAAACATGTAAAACTGCAAAATCATAGGTCTAAAGGAACTAGTATTAATTCAGCTTGCGATATCGATGTAAACAAAGTAACCAACATTACTAGCCAAATAAAAGTTTATAAAAACAAAAATCACAGATCTCGCCTATTATTTTAAGAATGAAATAGATGAACCTAATTATATATATAAGTAAATTCTCTATTAAAAAAAAACAATGATGTTACTATAGAAATATAGTATTATATTATTTATGTACAATCTGAGAGACAGGGGATGAAAAATATAGGAGAGAAATAAATGAGCACGATTTTATATCACCCTCCATAGCGATAATAAAATGAAGTGGGCCTTTTTGTCTAATGCAAAAAAGATTGAACCTTAATGACACCAATTAGGGTTATGACTCGTATCGCAATTTTATTTATGACACACAATTGCTCATTCTCAAAGAATAAAAATGATTATGTAGACATATATTTTTCGTAAATCGGAACGGTTATAAAGGTTACGTTATGTCACTGCAGAGGCAGGCATTTTCGTCCTAAACAATTTTAGTATGAAGGCTTTTCACAATCACCTCAAAATAATTAATAGATGGTATAAGAACTACTGAGAAACATTTAACACATTTAATAAGAAAAAGATTCAGTCAATCAATAATTTCTTCTTTCTTTAGTTTTCATATTTTATACGTAAAAGAACGAACATAATTATTTTCCAAATACGGGATATTGAATATCGCTTTGGTAAATCACTGATTTCCTTATTGAAATAGTGTTTTCGATATTGCGCTATTAAACCATTCTTAGTCACGCGTTTTCGACAAATACCATATTGTAATATTATTTACATAAGATTAAGTTCGACGTTTTCGCAGTTACGAGATGTGGAACTTTGATAGCAGTGAATAATTTCGCTGACAATTTATATGCAATTAAATATGCATATCTGAGTTTCGTCTTTATTGCATTTAATAATGTGTTTGTGCTTAATTGTACTTTTTGGTCAGTTACAATTCGAAAATAGGTGGAACATATATTGGTAGATGCCATTTTTTTTTTACATTAGAGTAAGATTTTCAATATTTTCTAACGTATTTTAGTTTAGTGTTCAATGATAACTTTAACAAGATCATCATTACATAGAATAAAACAAAGTCCCCTACCGCGTCTGTCTGTCTGTTCGCGATAAACTCAAAAACTACTAAACTGATTTTCATGCTGTTTTTACCAGTAGATAAAGTGATTCATAGGGAAGGTTTTGGTGTATAATTTATCAACGATTTTATAATCAGAGAGAGACGACGTCTGCCGGGCCCGCTAGTTTTAAATATAATACTTATGTATATAAAAACTAGTAATTATAATGATATTAGAATTATGACTAATTATTATAGAACAAAGTCCTCTGCCACGTCTGTCTGTTCGAGATAAACTCAAAAACTACTTACCGGCTTTTCATGCGGTTTTCACCAGTAAATAAAGTGATTCATGAGAAAGGTTTAGGCATATAATTTGTCAACGACTTTTTTATCAGTGCGGGAAAACGTCCGGCTAATACTAATAAAATAATTTACCATATAAAAGGATTCTCTATAAGTCATTGTTTTGTTTTCGACGGCAATAGCCGTTTATAGGAAGCTATTTCTTATACGTCGTTTATTTTTATTATATCATTATAGATAAAAGAAGCCATTAAATACAACTATGGACATAGTTTTTTTATTTATGCGTATTTTCCGCACAACATTTATGGCTAAGTTGATTTTTATTCGGTTTAAATGAATATTCTACGTCTTATCAAGAAGTGTTTGAGATATATTACTTATTTTTCATTTTTACTTAGGTTATTAAACTCTTCGATGGATTTCCATTATACGCTTATTAATTATCATAGCACATAGAAATATTATATACTTATTAATCATTATCGTCCATATTCAAGTAAATGTCGCTTAACAAATATCAGCACTGAGTATGGTTTCGTTATGTAGTTTTATTTAAGTTTATAAAACGTATAACTCGAAGTATAACGATATATTGATACGCATAAAAGAGTAGTGGAGAAAGCCTTATAGGTGATTATAGTGTTTGATTAGCTATTAACTTTATCGCTACTCTAATATACGTTACTATTTGAATACTTAATATACTTCTTACTTTTGACCTGACGTCAAATCGGCAGCTGCTCGTAAAACCTTAAGCCGAACCTTTAGTCACAACATAAAGGAAGACATGTCAATCCCATCCACTAGGTGATATAAAAGTAGGAAGTATATTAAGTATTCAAATAATAATGTATATTAGAGTAGCGATGAAGTTTAAACTCAGAACATTAATTTACTAAGAAAGAACAATCGAGGAGTAATTTTTACAATCATAGTCTTATTTATTTCATACTTACCCAGCTATTCTAATAAAAATAAATTTTATATATTATAGCTATTTAGAATATTATGAATACCGCCATATAGTATACTAGCTGACTCGTGCAACTTCGTCTGCACCAAATCGGTTATCACCGGTTTCAATTGTATTTTTAAATAGCGGGCCAGGCGAACGTTGTCCTACCTTGATAATAAAAAAAAATGTAATATTCAACCACAGCGCCACCTACTGGATCCAATTGTGAATCTAAACTATTCTCGGGTCCACTGGAACACGCACACAAAATTTCATCAAAATCGCCCAGCCGTTTAGGAGGAGTTCTGTGACATACACACGCACAGAAGAAATATATATATAAAGATAGACCGGCTGGTAGAATATGGCGATTATGTCCAGTTTGACTTATGCATGTCACGTTACGGAATCAGCCGATACGTCAATAACTAATCGGGACGGTAGGGTAATCTATACACGATTGAATTACTACAATAATATACGTGTAGATAAACTTATCAAAGTGACTATACTTTAATTTGTTTTAATATACTTTATAGATCTTATCACTTGATGTCAAATAGCCATGTGGTTTAAACTGGCAAACATGCTAAGCTTAGAGGGAGGCTGGCTATCAAGTGCAACTGCCGGAACACACTTATAAGTGCTCGGCGATAAATTTGCAATTTGAGAGCGGTAATTATCGAGGCCGCCTTAGAAAAAACCTTATCAGCACTGATCAGTGAAATTATCAGAGATCAAGGGATACGACGTGCGGGATATTGTCATGGAGACTTACGAATACAAAATAGTTGCTGCGTCTGGAAATGTTGTTACTCACTCACGGCGATATATTGACTTAGTGGATCCAGTTTAAAAGGTCCGAGAGCGATAGTTTATCTAACCAAAGTCAGCTTCTTCTAACGTAAGCGACGTGGGACGTTGCGACCGCAATGACAAAAATGGAAGTAAGGAGAAAGAGATGATCGGAAGTAACTACTGGAAGTACTGAAAGTAACTCATTCGCAAGGATAACAGATAACAGTATGCTATAATTCTTATATAACTCAACTAGAGAAAAATTTGAGTAATAACCCAAAATTATTTTGGTCTTTTATTAAAGCAAAGAAGAAATGTAATAGTAACTATCTTGCGCATATGTCGCTTGACCAAAACGTCGCTACCAATGGGAAAGATATTTGCAATCTCTTCGCTAAGAATTTTTCTTCTGTGTACAATGGGTATTCTTCTAGCCAATTTGCAGTAGCGCCCAATCAATTGGCAGGTTTATGTACAAGCAATTACATGACGTCAATTAAATTCAAAGACGGTCAAGTTCTTAAAATCTTAAAGAGACTTGATGTTAATAAAGGCGCTGGCTCAGATGGCTTGCCAGCGGTTTTTGTCGCGAAGTGCGCTAAATCACTTGCTCATCCTCTATGTCTGATTTATAATAAATCTTTAAGTTCTGCCTGTTTTCCGTCAGACTGGAAAGTAGCTCATGTATTGCCTCTTCATAAAAGCGGTGACAAAAACCAGATAAAAAATTATAGGCCTATATCCATATTACCGGTATTTTTCAAAGTATTTGAACAGCTTCTACATCCTATTTTCGAAGGACATTTCAAACAACTTATGGATCCCCACCAACATGGTTTTATGAAGGCAAGGTCCACAGCAACTAATTTGGTTTCATTCGTCGACAGAATCTCTAAAGAGCTGGATACACGCTCCATAGTTGACGCTGTTTACACCGACTTCAGCAAAGCTTTCGAAAAAGTCCACCATCAATTGCTTCTCAGCAAGCTTTCAGCCTATGGAGTAGCAGAACCTTTGCTGAGTTGGTGTAGTTCCTATTTGACGGAACGAAAATCATTGGTTGTCGTAAGTGGTCACAGTTCTGATCCTTACAAAGTCCTATCTGGAGTTCCACAGGGATCTCATTTGGGTCCTTTATTTTTTAACATTTTTGTCAACGATATTGGCAAATGTTTCCATCATTCCAACTACTGTCTGTTCGCTGACGATTTAAAAATCTTCAAATCAATCAAGACATCTAATGATACTCTGCTTTTGCAGCAAGATCTTGACCGTCTTGCTGTTTGGTGCCAAGATAATAAGATGGACCTAAATGTAGACAAATGCTACTTTATACATTTCTCCAGAAAAAAAAGTAACCCTGATACTAATTATAAACTTAATAATAATTATCTCAAAGAAGTAACGTTCATAAGAGACTTGGGGGTTACATTAGATAACAAGTTACGGCTGAATAGGCACATTGATAATGTATGTAATAAAGCCTTGAAGTGCCTGGGCTTTGTTTTGCGTAATTGCAGGGATTTCAGACATCCTAGAACGAAGATAGTATTGTACAATTCTCTAGTACGAAGCCATTTGGAATACTGCAGTGTCGTATGGAATCCCTTTTACGAGGTTTATAAAAAAAGGATCGAGAGTGTTCAAAAGCGCTTCATGTGGCATTTGACCTTCTCTTGTAATTTAGCAAAGGCTATCCGCTCGTATTCTGATCGGCTCAGCCATTTCAAAATTAAGTCGCTGTCCGAACGTAGACGCACTCTCGATCTTCTTTTCTTGTACAAATTAGCGAATGGCTTACTCGACGTTCCCTATCTCCTGTCAAACCTCAACTTTGCTATACCCACGAGACTCCCTAGATCTGCAAGATTTATAAGTATCGTCAAAGAAACTCACAGTAATTCTAACCTAGGTAAAAACGCACCACTTAATAGATTAACTCGTGAGTTTAACAGTACATCGAAACAAAATACAAATGTTGACTTATTCGCAGCAAACATTGCCATGTTTAGAAAGGAACTAAAAGGAGAAATTGTCTAATCGTTATTGCCCGTACTCTCATTATATTAGATTATTTATTTTTTTATTTCTTTTAATATTCATTTTTCCAATTGATCATATATAATTCTGCTTCAAATCTCAAATTACTCTCAGATGTAATGTTTTTGTTTTTTTTTTCAAATTTTGTTTGAGTTTGTTTAGGGAATTAATTTTCTTAATGTAAAATATTAAGTAAACTTAGTGAATTTCATAATTTCATTCTGTAACCCTAACTGTTTGCTCATTGACAGACTAAGCATGCAGTCTACACCTCTAATTGCGATGACACTTACCGTTACAAATTATGCGTGTCTTATTTTAATAATGATCAGTGTACATTGTGTTGGTGTTCAATAAATAAATAAATAAATAAGGATTCGAGCCTATGTTGACCAACGCAGTGGCTGAATAAGTTAAATACTGAGCTATCATCGCTTCAGCAGTTACAGTACAGTCTCCTCATCGTACTACTACAATAAGAAAAGAAAATAAGAACCCTTTATACTTAAAATCTACCGATATTTTATCAAAGAGGATTAACAGTTCGTATGTGAGATTAGTGTTCCCTACAAGCTCTGGTAAGTGCAACGGAATGTCGCGTGCGCGTCGCCGTCAAATAAAGCAAAACGAATTAGGTCGCGGCCCGTGAAACCCGCATTTTGGAACAAAGCCAAACTCCGACGTAGTGGCGATTTTATTTTATAAAAATACTGTGTGCCGATTGCCCTCCGGCTATTAATGGTTGTTACGTTTATGACAAGAACAATGTTACGGTTATTTACTGCTGGATGTGGATATACCGAAGAATTATTTTGTAATTTTAGAATTGTTTTTATTATGTTAGATCAACAGTCTGTTATATCTTCAAGAGATTGTAGGTATTTATTTTTTTATCGTTTATAGGTTATAGCTTTTGACTCGCCAGTAATTATATATAGGTTTATGTAAAATAGAGCTACAAAATATACTATCACTCATTTTGTCTACACAATTTTCTTTTTTTGAGTTGTCTCGTATATGTCTTAATATCATCTATACTATAATAAAACTGTAGCAAGGTCAAATCTGTACATTAAATATTTTTTGAAAATTTTGATCGGGGTAGACTTTGTTATCGATATAGAAGCCAAAAATTATCTTTTTACAATTTTTGTCTGTCTGTCTGTCTGTCTGTCTGTCTGTCTATCTGTCTGTCTGTCTGTCTGTCTGTCTTTCTGTCCCTGTGAACACGCATCACGCTGAAAGTACTGAACCGATTTTAACGAAACTTGACACAGTAATAACTAATATTCCAAGGTTACATTTAGGATACTTTTTGTCCCACAAAACGCAAAAGGCTCTCCAGGAAAACTAAAAATAAAAAATTGTAGTTAACGTAACTAGATTTTTTTGCGACACCTTAGTATAAGAGCCAGCAACGTTGGAAGAACGAGAATTTTAGAAAAGCTGGTTCTTTAATATGAAGATATATTACTGCCCTTCCAATCAGGATTCAGGATACCTGGTAGCCGGTTAACGTTGTGTTTTTTAATGCCCATCACACCTTTACAGGTCAAAATTTTGATTTATAATTAACTTTAGAAAAAAAAATTCGGTTACATTTTAACGCTATGAAAAACATGAGTTAATCATTGCCAGACAATTTTGTTATTGAAAATAATGTGCCCGATGATATTCTTTATAAATAAGATAATTCATTTCAAACCATTTTATTTTTTCCATTGCAAACAACATATTTCATTTTATTAACCATTATGATATTGAGATTTCACCGTGAACACTGAAAACAACAATAAACGTAGACATACGACTTGAGACTGACGTTATCTTGAATACATGCGTCTATAACAGGCACTTCCACAATTATCGCTATCTTTATCATACATAAAATGGTTTAAACATATCAATGCAGTTGCAGAATCTAGCTCTAAGTTTCTAAAAGTTTTCAAAGCATTAGCCGGTTTTAATTGGGATGTTCATTCATAACATTTAGTTCGTTTATACTTCAATATTACACGCAGTAGAATTGACTATGCGAGCTTTCTTTGTGATAGTAGTGCTTAGGTTAACCTCTAAAAAGTCCAAAACCAGGCCATGAGAATTATCGGGGGTTTCATTAAAAGTACTCCAATCTATGTTATGGAAAGCGTATTGAGCATATGTCCGTTACATCTTAGGAGACAATATTTAGCTGGCAAAATTCTATTTAAATTTAAGTCATTCGAAAAAAACGAACTAACCAATGTATCAGAAGAACTGTCCACCCCTTTCCAATCACTCTATTGGCGTAAAAGAAAAAGACCATTATTAGTTTCCATTTTTTCTCAATATAAAAATACTCCAATTCAAACAAGTATAAAACATGTAATGTTCACTTTACACACCTGGGTCGATAACATTGATTTGCACAATATAATTAAAATAAATGTAGATGGTATTTGGAAGCCAAAGCATCAATAAGATGTTCTTAAAATAAAATATATTTGTCTTCAATATATAAATAAATATTATCAAAATTTTGTTAAAATATACACTGACGGATCTAAATCTGGGAATTATTTAGGAGCCGCATTTTTTGAGTCAAATTCCAAAACTTTTATGAAATTTCAAATTGATGAAAATATTTCAATTATGCACACTGAATTGATAGCAATTGCAGAGGCCTTCTCATCTGCTCAATCAACTGAGCCCATTAAGATTGTTATTTTATCCTATTCAAAAAGTGCTCTTCAACACGTAGCTCGATGTACCTCGACTTTTCGAGAAATACCGATAGCCTACACTATTTTGAAGCAATTACTAGATTTCAAAGTAAAGAACAAAGTAATTGTTTTACAATAGATCCCTTCTCATATAGGTATAACTGGGAATAAAAGAGCTGGTCTTTTAGCAAGAGAAGGATCCTCCGAAGGTGCTCCTATTAATATTTTACCAACTTACTTGGATGTATGCTCAGTATTTAAAAATAGCTGTTACTCGCATTGGAAGAAATACTTTGATGAGCGTTCTAAAACAAAAGGAATATGGTACAGAAAGATTCAGCCACATCCCTTACGGTCACCATGGATTGATGAAAGTACGATTTGCCGTCGGGAAGCAATCACAGGAATGAGATTACGCTCAGAACACATCCCATGTAAAAAGTTTGCCTACCTGATGCGTAAAGTACTATCACCACTCTGCCAGAGTTGTGAGCTCATCGATAATGTACACCACATCCTGGCAGAATGTGTTCGAAGCGAAGATATTAAATCTTGGCTTAATGCTTCTGGTTTGTTCCACACTGGTTTGTACAATTCGTTATTGTCTGACCCCATTTCGAAAGATGCTAAAGAATTGTACAAAATTAATATAAGCTATTGTTAAGTTTATTGTCATTCTTATTGTTATATAGTTGTATGTCATTTAGGCGATATAGTCGCTAAGGTGACTAAGCCTTCATTAAAAAAAATAATAATAATAATATTAAAATTACAGCTATCTTAACATGGTTAGAACATACTTATTTTATTTACAAAAAAATAGCATCGGGCAAATTATTGTTTATAACAAAAATGTCTGGGAATAATAATTTCATGTTTTAGTAGGGTTTCAAAGTTAGTAAAAAACAAAACATTCAAAAATTATATAAATTTCAATATGTTTGCCAGTAAATGTGCGATATGCAGTAATAAACGCAACGTTTACCGGCAGCCAGGTAGCCCGCACGCTGTTCGGAAGAACAAAGATATATAAAAAACTGTCTTATAGAAAATTTGTCGAAACCGTTACTAGCTCTTATACAAATAGTTACAGGCAAGTGACATTTGACGCGTCGTGCTCATATCTTTTTAATATTTATATTTTTCTTCAATACAATGGAGTGTGAAAAAGTTTTAATACAAGTTAAAAATAGTTATGATACCATTCAGTGTTTCATTTATCATTATTTATTTTATAAATATATTTTGTCGTTTAATTTACAATTTAACTCATAAACTTGATATTTTATAATGTAAACTCTACTGACTGTATAGTAAACGTCTACAAAAAAGGGAAAGGAATTTCTTTAGAAACCGGGGGTCCATAGACCTCTAAAGCTTTTTTTCACATTATCGCCAATATATGTAGGTTAATTTTTATTTTTTATTGAACTCAGTAGATGATGCTACGAACGGATTGTAGGCTTATTTTAAAAGATTTCTCACATGCCATCTGGGTATATGTTTGAGTGAGTCCCTTGATAGTTTGGATTCACAATTAGAAACCGTAGATGTGGCTGCAATAAGGTTTTAGGTATATTAAAATTTTTCGCGTTTAAAAATACAATTGACACCGGTGATAACCGATTTGGTGCAGACGAAGTTGCACGGGTCAGCTAGTACTATAATAAAACTGTAGCAAGGTCAAATCTGTACATTAAATATTTTTTGAAAATTTTTATCGGTGTAGAGTTTGTTATCGATATAGACGCCAAAAATAATCTTTTTACAATTTTTGTCTGTCTGTCTGTCTGTCTGTCTGTCCCTGTGAACACGCATCACTCTGAAAGTTCTGAACCGATTTTGACGAAACTTGGCACAGTGATAACTAATATTACGAGATTACATCTAGGATACTTTTTATCTCATAAAACGCAAGGGATTCTCCAGGATCTGCATGTTTGTCTGTCCCTTTGAAAACGTACCACTCTGAAAGTACTGAACCAATTTTGACGATATTTGGCACAGTGATAACTAATATTACAAGGTTACATCTAGAATACTTTTTATCTCATAAAACGCAAGGGATTCTCCAGGATAACGGACGAAAGTCAAAAATTTGTAGTTAATGAAATTTTTGACGGATTTTGGTAAATTTTCATTATGCTATATTATAGCAGACAGATTAGCTAAAAAGATAAGCTATATTTCCCTAAGCTACTTTAAAAAAAAATACAAAAAAAAAAAATCGCCGGGATTCGAAACGTCGGCTCCAGCGGGCCATATAATGTCCAGTACGTTATAACTGAGCTACGGCTATATGACATTTCTATGCGTAATTATCAACCTCATATGAAAAAAATATGTGTAAACGAAACTGTCACTTATATGTTGTTACATTTATTTTATTGTATAAAAAATGTTTGCTAAACACAGGTGACAAGATTTTTTCCTAAAACATAAACCTAGATAATAGTTACATTGCATTGTAGAAGATGAATCTCAACTAGTGTTCTATCAGTACGTGTGTTGTTTCGATATTTGATAAAATTAGTTTTCTAAATGTTGTTGAGTCTTGAAGTAGTTGGGTTCAGGTTTGTGAATCTAAGATTAAAATAAATCAGTTGAGGTGTATGCAGTTATTTTTTTTTTCTCGAACTGACCACGATAGTGGCCTAGCAAGGTCTTAACAGCTTCACCGGACTACTGTTTGCAGTTACTATGTTGTATTTATACTAATATTATAATGAGTGGTAAAGTTTTGTTTTCGAGGAATGCTTGGTACCTACTACTGGTCCGATTTCAAAAATTCTTTCACTGTTAGAAAGGTATATTATCCCAAGTTCAGTATCTCAGTAAAAAAGGTGGTTTGTATGTCAAAAGTAAAATAAATATGACCAAATTAAAATTGAATGCAGATTTCACGTATACTTTACAAATTCTTATAAAACAAACAACTAAAACAAAATGGAAATTTAATGTAGATAAATATCAACTTTTACAGTATGTTACGTGATGAAGTTACAAGGGGTACTGGGAAGACATTTATCGGCAATATATGTAAGTTAGTTTTGATCTTCACTTTGATGACACTACTTTAGGTAATGCTGCGAACAGATTCTAGGCTTATTTTAAAAGATTTCTCATATACCAACTGGGTATATGTTTGAGTGAGTCCCTGGATAGTTTGGATTCACGATTGGAAGTGCTGGATAACGCTGCAATAGGGTTTTAGGTTTTTTAAGATTGTTTGCGTTTAAAAATACAATTGAAACCGGTAATAACCGATTTGGTGCAGACGAAGTTGCATGGGTCAGCTACTAGATAATATATTTAAACCCCACTAAAAATATGTCTATGATATAAAAAGTAATTGTATAAATAATTGGTTTATAAGCAAACGTAAAAAACAAATAAAGACGTGTTGCCTTTTATATGTGTAATAAAATTTTAAAATCATAATTTAATTTAGTTCTATTTACATTTTAACGACTGATAACAATATACAGTATTGTACATTGGTTCACATAAAAACATTTCACAGGAAATAAATTACGTACAAAATGTAAAGGTAAACGTAAATCTTCTTTTGCGACAAACATAACCTACATTTAAAGCCAAGAAAGCAACAAAATAACACCCAAATGGCGCCAATGTATACTTAATTTGCAATAAGAAGGCAACCCGCGAATTTCCCAAGAGCGAAATTATCGCAGTCGTGTATTTGCCGCTTTGTTCAGTCTTACCGAAACGTAACACGTGATTACAAACAGATTACAAGACAATGGGGAAATTACTGATGTTGTGACGAAATCGGTTCGGTTTGTTTATTCGCATTTTCAATTAAGGGTTATTCAAAAATATTAAACACTCATCCGATTCCTTATTAATTTCAAGTGCAAAGTAAATAAATACCAATAACCCTTTTTATGCTAGTTCTATCCAACTCGGTCGCAGCTACCGTATACTAGATGTAACACTCACGATAGTAGCACGACAAGCTTAGGTGGTAGGGTGTTTATATCTATACCGTTATTATTTAATTGTTTTTTTCCTTTCGGCTTCCTAGTGTATGTCCAGCTGCTGGGAATATCAGCCAGTATAACGCGCTGTTGTTTTTCCACTATGCGTACCATTAGAAACATTGCTATCACTTGGTCGTGCTACAATAAGCAAAAACAAGAAACGTCAATTTTTGGCTTTCATGACTTGTAAAAGTAGACAAACAAAAATAATATCTTCAGAAGCGATAACCTTGCTAGACAAGAAACTTTATAAATGACCTACGTTCATACCTAACCATGTAATTTAATTACTTTATTTTACTGTAAGTTATCCTAAGAGTTTAAAATAAAATAATGTCTCAGCGGTAGCGTGTACTAGCACCACATCATTCGATATAAGTTCGAATCCCTACTGTCGAAGCTGTTTGTGAAAGATAACATCGTGATAAAATCTTAGGATAATAGTTAAGGTTTTTTCTAATGCCCACCTGACTAGTTTATTGCCCTCAAATCGCAGGTAACAAATCTAGAAGCACCTGTAGCTGTATTCCGGCAGTTGCACTTTAGAGCCAGTCCTCTTCTGGGTTTAGTATGTTACCTTCTAGACCACGTCGTCACTTATATTACTTACAAAATGTGCGTACCTCATGTGATGTCAGTGGGAATATTCATAAAGCATATATTAAGAGAATTCGTATGTCTCCCCATCCAATAAATTTCTGTTACTAAACTTTATAATACAATTACATGAGTTATGACGACAAGGGCCTTTATTCAATGGTAATATTGTTTCCCCTGCAGAGGGTATTCCTTTAACTGCTATCATTTTCTGAGAAGTAGTTAAATTGTTAATAGAATCTTCACACTAAAATTAGTTTAAACTAGAGGGTGTAATAGAAACCTTATGATTTGCTATATTTCATTCGAACTATAGGAATTACAATAGTGAGAGTCTCCCATATATCATTCAAATAGATAGATAATTGAAAATTATTACATATTATAAAGTCCTTTGCCACGTCTGTCTGTCTGTCTGTTCGCGATAAACTCAAAAACTACTGGACGGATTTTAATGCGGTATTCACAAATCGATAAGGCGATTCATGAGTAAGGTCAAGGTTTTTTTTCCTTATCATGGCGGTATAACACCCGCCGGGTCCGCTAGTATTAGTATATTACTTAAATGTATCGTATCCTTCCTGATATTTCTATACTGTGTGATTCTTCGGAATTTGTTTAATACGTTATTCCGTCTACAACCTAAAACTACTGTAATTTTATTTGTACTTTTTATTGGCTTCTCACACAACAATATATTTTTATATTCTGAACATAAGTTGACAAAGATAAATCAGTTCGATACCTCTTTCTTCTTTGTTTCTCGACCTATTTCCTTTTTCTTATTCAGTAGCTGTTGACGACTTTTAGTACTTAGTAAAAACAATAATAGGAAATGTTTTTTTCTTACAAACCATCGACGAGTTAATGCCTTCGTTTGTAATCCTTAATTTATTCATAATACACGTCCCTTACGTCTACAATCTACAACATTTGTACAATACTCAATATAGTAATAATATCTGGATATAAACATATGAAGTAAAAGTTTGTACCCCTTACTATGGTTTCAAATAATTAAATAGACAATATAACCCCTTAATACAGTTTTAATATATATTTGGTTGAAGAAGGCGTTAATTTGCGGAAACCCATCATTAATATTATAGTGGACGCTACATGGCACTTCTGCCTGGAATTGATTGAACACTACCACGACTAACTGCAACAAAAAGCGAATCAATTAATCAATATATATGTGTATATTCATACATTAATTATACAATATATAATTAATATAAATATAATAATTATCAATAAATTAATTCAAATATGATGCAGTTTGACGCGTAATTACGACAATCGATAACACGTGTTTCGCTCCTTCACGGAGCATTTTCAGATCGATGTTGACTCTTCCGATGCGATCGGGCGAATCAACTTTGTTTTCTTGATTACAATAATATTTAAACTGTCGAAGACATTATGTGCACGCTTGAACTTACAGCTATCTTCGGAGCGGCCAAAAAGATTGACGAGGACTATAAATATATATTAAACTAATATTATAGTGGATGCTACTTTGCACTTCTATAATATTAGTTTAGTATATATTTATAGTCATCGTCAATTTATTTGGTCGCTCCGAATATAGCTGTAAGTTCAAGCTTGCACATAATGTCCTCGACAGTTTAAATATTATTATAATCATGAAAACAAAGTTAAACTATTATTATAGGAATCTTAAATTGGTATTAATTTATCCATAAATTATCTTTATATCTCTATACACATGTAATATTATACGTATTTGTATCTAAATTTGTGTTTGCGCAGCTACATTCACAACGGTCGAAAAGTTTGTCGCGGACTGTACATATTGGGTAGTTTAATAAATACCTGTTAGTATATAATAGCCTAGGATTTCTTTTAATGAAATAAATAAATGAAAAGTAAGTAATCCATTAATCAAATAACTTACTCTAGCTTGTTTTATTTTGTTACTGCTCTTGACTACATTTTGGAGCGATGAATGATCAGTAGTAAGGTGTGTGAATACTGTGTCGATCGACGTAAGACGACGTGAAGAAAAATATCGTGATGAAGGCAACTATAGTATATTTTTGATACTGGGTAAGTATCAAAGCTAGCTATGAGTTTCATTTGAAAATCTTCAACCTAACACCTACAGATATATTCCGGTAGGAATATTTGAGAGCCAGTCATTATCTAGACTTAACGTTATTAGTGTATATCATCATTTATACATGGTAGATGACATTGTCGATAAACTGTAAAACTCCTATAAGGTATAAAAATTGCCTCTTTTACCAAGTCAAGCAGGTAAAATGGTAAATTTAACCCGTACCCTATAATGATAATTTTATTTTAAATATCGTAAGGGTTATTTATACCCAAAATAGTTTAGTGAACTAACAATTTTCGCTACGTGGCTAAATCATATTTTAGTTTTTGTACCTTTTCTATCACATCTTCTATCTATAGAGATAATAAGAATGTAAATATAGCGTGTCTTTACCTTTTAAATCCTTGTAAAAATTATTGCAGGTTTCTAGGAATAAGTAGTAAAATATATATCAATCATATTTAGAAATGTCTGTATGTTTGTTTGAATACGCATCAATGCTAAAGTACTGCATTTATGATAAAACCGTTTCAAGAAAATAGTAAACCATATCTTTGAGTAACATTTAGTTTTGGTTTCATTAATATCGGTGCGGTCTATCAAAAGTTATTGTAATTTTAATGACGTCGCGACTTAAGTTCGAGAGAAAGGTAGATATCGACGGGAGAAAGCGAAAATGTAACTTGCATTTTTGGCTAAATTACTTTTTACCATATACTTGTATAAAAAAATACCACATAGAATGGTGTGGGTCTCGCTTTCCTACGATTAAATTTTTCATCGATACTACCTTAGTTATTTGCCTAGTTTTAGCACAATACATAAAAAAAATGTAATTTTTGAAATTATTTCTTGGCTTTGGTGTAAACTTGGATTTTTCAAGTTACGACAATTTCGCTTTCTTCCGTCGATATTAATTACACTTAATAGATTTAGATTACTTTATTCGTCACTGTATTGTATATTAGTTTCCACACGGACGAGTTCCGGACACAGCTCGTACTTTAATAATATTGTAATAGTTATTTCTTATCTCACTCCGGCTTTTATACTTCGCAATTTCTTATATAGAGAATTTAAGCTCACTAACAGATACATCACGTCCTAAAAGAAACGCTGAAATGTGCACAAAAACTGTTCGAGGAACAGCGAGCCACGTAACACTACGTGGACTATAAAAACGAGACTGTACGTGAGGCTGGAAACGACTACACTATAGAGGAAAAATACAACACACAAGTGTACAATAAACGGCACACAAATAAAGCGCTAAATTTCTGAGGAGGTGAAATATGAACGGGAACTTTTGTAATCGAGTATATATTAGATGAAGTTTAAATAAATGTATACATTATGTATGTAGACGCAATAAATATTATATATCAACACAGTATCGCTGTCACTACATATTATAAAACAAAGTTATTTGCCACGTCTGTCTAACTGTTCGTGACAAACTAAAAACTAATGAACGGATTGTCATTCGGTTTTCACCAATGGATAGAGTGATTCCTGTCGAAGGTTTAGGTATATAATTTGTTCAGGTTTTTTTATTATCAGGGCGAAATAACGTCCGGCGGGCCCGACAGTTAAAAATATAATGTTGTGTTGGTGCAATATTTTATATTTATCATGTGTTTTTTTCTTTTATAAATAACTATCTTTTATCCGCAGTTTTGCTCGCGTTGATGTAGATTTCACCGAATCCTACGAAACAGTATCTTTTCTGTGTAAAGAGTACCTTATATTCTTTTCTGTAGTCCTGGTCATGTGTATACAAAACTTATTGATAATCGATTGAAAAATTAAAGTATGAAAGCGTAACAAATTAAATTCAATCAAACACACTATCGCATTTATAATATTACTTAAGATGTTTCACACAGACGCAATCTATACGTTTTTTTTAATATTATAAACATACATATTATATACTAGCTTCTGCCCGCGACTTCCTCCGTATGGAATATTTACTTTGAGCTAACGGAGTAGAAGCTCTCAGAAGAAAAAAAACGATTTTAAAACATTCTTCATCGGTGTTCCGCTCCTATTGGTCTTAGCGTGATATCCTTCTTCGAGAAGTGAGTTATCTAGCACTGGATGAATTTATCAAATCGGACCAGTAGTTACTGAGATTAGCTCGTTCAACCAAACAAACAAACCCTCCAGCTTTGTAATATTAGTATAGATTACTACTCTTCTCTCGTACTTAACTGGAGCCGTCATTCAAATTACAATAACTATACACAGTGTGGACCGATTTTAATGAAACAAAGATGAGCCTTATCTTAGAATATTCTCGAGGATATGCTTTATGATTTTCTTAGTGAAGTATTATTGTAAACCCAGTACTTTAGCAGTGATGCGTGTTCATACAAACAGACAGACAGATATTTATAAAAATGATTGAAATGTCTTTTACTACTTATTCCTAGACACCTGCAAAAATTTTTTTCACGAAAATCGAAGAATACATACTAATACTAGCGGTCCAGGCGGACGTTGTACTGCCTTGACAATAAAAAAAATCCTAAAATTCAACCGCATCGCCACCTACCGGTTTCAATTGTGAATCTAAACCATTCTCGGATCTACTCGAATACGCACACAAAATTTCATCAAAATCGGTCCAGCCGTTTGGGAGGAGTTCAGTGACATGCACACGTACAGAAGAAATTTATATATAAAGATTATAAAGCTGGAGGGTTTGTTTGTTTGATTCAACGCGTTAATCTCAGGTACTACTAGCCCGATTTGAAAAATTCTTTCTGTGTTACATAGATCATTTATCGAGGAAGGGTATAGGTATATATCATTACGCTAAGACCAATAAGAGCGGAGCACCAGTGAAGAATTTTTCAAAATCATGGATTTACTTCTTTTTGCTAGCTGCAGCTGGGTACACTGCATAAACGTAACTATTCCACGCGAGTACACGCACGTTAGTACATTATAAATAAATATTACATTTCTGATATAATATAATAACTGTATGTATAATATAATAACTGTATAATTTTGTACGCTTATATAAATACAGAGATCAAGTCCAATTCAAAAAACATTACTCATAAAATAAATATTTTTGATGAACTCACTGAAGATATCAATAATTGTAATGAAGGTCTCGATTCACATGCTAAATGATACGAATTCCTTCTAAATGTAAGTATAGTTAAAGTTCACTAGCGTTTGCCGAAAATATATAAAAGAGATCAATTAGATAGTCGGCAAAGGGAATGCAGAGAATTATTTATCAGAAAAAGTTTGAATGAGGCATACGAACGTTAATTAATGTCTCAGAGATTTAACGGTTAACTAGTTAGGCTGTTTCTCACAAAGATTTATAAGTATCTTTACGCTGTGAAATCTTTAGGCCTTCAACATTTGTACTCAATGTTAACCACATTATTATATAAATAGACTAGCTTCTGCCCGCGACTTCGTCCGCGTGGAATAGTTACTATGGGTTAACGCTAACACACAACATCTCAAAAACATCATAAAAAAAAAACAGAAAAAATTCACCTTTTCAGTACCGTCGGCGACTGTGAGAACGAACGTAGAAAATACTGGTTTCGGTGAAGCCGCGTTATTAGGCCACATCTCTAGTGTCGTTCCCATTGGTAAACAAAACAATGGCACCGGTGCTGGAAACGCTAAACTTCGTCTTTCTGCTGTAGGATACCTAGAAATAACATAGATAATATGTAGTAATATGTAATTTTGTAGTGCTTATAAAAAAGTAGCAATAAACTTTAATAACTTTATATTAAAGTGGCTGTTCTCGCCACTTCGTCCGCGTGGAAGAATTACTTTGGGCTAACGCTAACAAAAGGAAAAAAAAAAGATTTTGAAACATTCTTCATTTGTGCTCCGCTACAATTGGCCTTAGCGTGATGATATATAGTCTATAACCTTCCTCGATTAATGAGCTATCTAACAGTGATAGAATTTTTCAAATCGGACCAGTAGTTCCAGATATAACCTTACAGACTCACAAACTTTACCTCTTTATAATATTAGGACTTTTTTTTTCGAACTGACTACGCTATTGACCTAGCAAAGTCTTAACAGCTTCATCGGACTACTAAGGCGAGCGCTTAAGGCACTCAGCCGATTTTATTTTGACAACTAGCTCAAGGGTGCGCGGCACACCTCGGCTTGTGCTGTTGCCTGATACATGCAATTCGCGACCTATCTGAGAATACTAGTACAGATTTAAGAAAAAACTCTACAATCAGTTGACATTGTTTTGACCTGTGTTAGTGTTTAAAGACTGTTATTTTCATATTAGTAGGTGTTCATAAATTAAAAGTTGACATAAACTTATTTGTGCATGTAAATCAAATGTAGAAAGTATATTAAATACCAGTAGTTAGATCTATATATAGGCTATTTTAATTACACCCTACGAATAATCTTAACTTATTTTTCTTACCCTTATCCCACGTAAGTAGGGTCGGCACAACATGTTTCTCATGTTGTGATGTATGATTTGGCTTAATTTTTACGATCGGCTGCCTACCTGACATCCACCCTCGTTGAGATAATTTTGTTATACCACTATATGTTTATGATAATTATTTTATAACTAGCGGGCTCGACGGATGTTGTCCCGCCCTGATTATAAAAAAAACTTACAAATTATATAGGTAAACCTTCCTCATGAATAACTTAATCTACTGGTGATAACCGCATTACAATCCGTTCAGTCGTTTTTGAATTTAACACGAACAGACAGACAGACGCCGAAATTTTTAATCGGGACTTTTTTTAATATAATGTAACTAGCGGGCCCGGCTGACGTTGTCCCGCCCTGATTACCCCCCCGCAACCCCCCTTGTGGATGGAATTTCGTAAAATCCGTTCTTAGCTGACCTCTACTCGGCGAAAGGAATATTCCTACCATATTTTAAGTCGCTACGCCTTATGGTTCCAGAGATATCGTGATGAGTCAATATATAGGTGGGAATCTCTAATATATATATAGATGATTACGAGGTCTGACATTTTTTAGCATTGCAATTTTTTTGTAAGCTTTAACTTTGGTAAGCTATTTTATAGTTTATGATTGAACGGCACTACCGAATAATTCGACAATAATAATAATTTCTAATTATCTTAACTGATATCATAAACGAAATTGTGAGTGTTTACTTGTTACGCTTTTATTTCTTAACTACCCAGCCTATAGTCATAAATATTGCAAATACGTTGCCAAAAGTTCAGGAAAGGACAGAGATTACGTGTCATCCTGAAAGAAGTAAGATCCAACCGCGAGCGAAACCGCTAGCAAAAGCTACGATGCCATAAATTAAGCCCAGCTGTCGCTATTAATTACCTTTATAACAATTAAATACATTAAAGTTCACCACAAAGGTCCGCCAATTCACATCACACAACCAAGAAGTAATTGAATGTCAAAACATAATTAACAAGTCTATAATAATAAACATAATATAACGGTTTTAATAGAAAATAGAGGTAATAATTAAACGGAATACTTAATTTATGCCGTATTTCTATAAAATGATATTATTAGTAAAATTATTTTCCTTTTAAAATATAAACAGACTCCTAAAATTTGTTACAGACACTTGAATAGTTTAATTCTTCGTTAAATTTGTGCCTAGGTACTAACGTACTAGAAAAACTTTACTTTAATACGTTTTTTTTAATATAAATCAGCGTTTATCGACGTATCTTATACTATCTATAATAGTATAGATAGCTATATTGCTAGACGTCGGGGGCGCCACTATTGACGTGCGACACCGCGCTATTGAAATGCCTCGTTAAATTTGTGTCTAGGTACTAACGTACTAAAAAACTTTACTTTAATACGTTTTTCAATATAAATCAGCATTTATCGACGTATCTTATACTATCTATACTAGTATAGATAGCTATATTAACTATACATCGGGGGAGCCACTATTGACATGCGACACCGCGCTATTGACTTTATAACTGTGTTACTAATGACCTCAAACGCTATTAGTTGAAGTTATCGGCTGTTCATTATTTACACCGATGTGAGACGCCATTGGTTGGAAGTATCGGCTGTTTATGTATGTTGATGCCCTAAAAAGCGACCGACGACTAGATGCTGGGCATACTCGCTCGGACAGTAGGGCTAGTCACACCTACGGATAATTCGTCGTAACTATAGTCAGTGTAGTGTCATAGTGGTGGAGGGCGCCCGGATCAGGGTGGGGACCCAGATGAAATATCTGGGCCTCACCCTGGACGGGCGCTGGCGGTTCGAGCCCCACTTTGCGGGGCTCGGACCGCGAATTGCTGGGGCGGCGGCGGCACTCGGCCGGTTGCTCCCCAACATAGGGGGGCCGGGCGCCGGGTGCCGCCGACTCTACATGGGAGTCGTGCGGGCGATGGCCGCCTACGGGGCACCGGTGTGGGCCGACGCCCTCGGTGCCGCCAACGTGCGCGCGCTGCGTAAAGCGCAGCGCACGGTGGCACTGAGGGCGATCCGGGCGTACCGCACGGTGTCCTCGGCGGCGGCCTTTACGCTCGCCGGCTCCCTGCCCTGGGAGCTGGAGGCAGGAGTTCTCGCCGCCGTGTACGAGTTCACGGCGGCGAGGAAACGAAGGGGGGAGCCTCCGGCTCCCAGGGAGGTAGAAGCGGAGAGACGGCGTCTGCGGGAGGACGCCGTGGAAAGGTGGCAGCAGGACCTGGCGGACGAGCGGTTCGGACGATTTACCGTGGACGCCGTCCGCCCGGTCCTGCGGGTGTGGATTGGGAGGAAGTGGGGCTCCCTGACGTTCCGACTGGTGCAGGTACTCACCGGACACGGTTGTTTCGGGTGGTACCTGCACCGGATCGCACGCAGGGAGCCGACCGCCGCCTGCCACGAGTGCGGCGCTGTCGAAGATACCGCGCAGCACACTCTGTCTGAGTGTGCTGCGTGGGGGGAGCAGCGCCGCATTCTGGCGGCGGCGGTGGGAACGGACTTATCGCTGCCGAGCGTGGTTTCGGCCATGCTCGGCAGCGAACAGGCTTGGCGAGCGATGGCCTCCTTCTGCGAGGAGGTTATCTCGCAGAAGGAGGAGGCGGAGAGGGCTCGCGAGGCAGATCCTCAAAGTGGCCGTCTCCGCCAAAGGAGGACAGGCGGGAGGAGGCGGCGCTTCGCCCAACTCCTCCCGCCACCGTAGCCGGACCTGAGGGGATGGGCCGGGGGGCCCATCTCCTCATTGCACAGGTCCGGCGGACGAGGGGGGGCAGCCGGTGTGTACCCGGTCTGTCCCTCTATAGGTAGGAGCCCGGCGGTCACCTTCCGCCGGGCGGACCGTGGGGGCGGCTCTACAAGGTGATTAGCTGGAACGATCCCTTGCCGCCCCCACACAACGGTCTGTCGGTACACCGTGGGGTTTTAGTCCGTGCGAGTCGGACATAACCCACTCTCTCCCCCGGGAGGGTGGGTATCCATAAGGGATTTCCCCACGTTAAAAAAGTGTTTCTGTATAGGTTAACGTTTTATTCGATTGTTTTTGGTGGATTGATCGATCAAACCATAACCATGACGTCGCTATAGATAACATATATAAAGAGAAATTTGATTTTGTGTTTATAATGGATAAACTCAAAAAATAATTTACCGATAATAAAAATTCTTTCATAGCTATTAGAAAGCTATCAAATTCCATATTAACGCAAGCTAAGCTGCGAGCAAAAACTAGTAAATGATAATTGAATTGTAGGTTATGACTGGCTAAGCATAGACATTTGTTTTTCTATTGCAGCTATCAGTATACGCTAATAAGTGCTGTTGAGTTACCGGTTGTAGCTAACTAGGAGAGTATGAGAAATGCCTTTGCAATATGTTATGTGCTTATTTTACGATTCGAAGCGACGCTGCTGTACACAGACCTTGAATATGTTATCAATGCAATCGATAAAAAAAACTAATCAATAGAGCAATACTTACCCATTTATACATTCTGAAATATTTGTTATGGTATTTAACCTTCTAACTTTATTTAGCAATTTTCTATCAAAAATAATATCCCCAATGTATATATCAACAATTAAGATACCAATCCTTAGAACATATTTGTCCAGGTATTTTTTTTTTCGAAGTGACTATACATTATTGGTTTTTTTTTCTCGAACTGACTACGCTATTGACCTGGCAAAGTCTTAACAGCTTCACCGGACTACTGCTGTTGGTTGTAAAGTTTTCGTTGCGCTATTAGTGGCGAATGATGCTTACGAATAGATATTTGATTATGGTTGAAGTTAATATCATAATATATATTATAATAGTACAATTAGTATAATATTGAAGAATTAATTAACAATTTGTGCTTATTGTATTTTAGAATGTAATTACATTTTTGAAATAGTATATCCATTTGTCTGTATATATTTTATAGCAGAATATCATATATAACTGCTAAACTTCCTAAATGTTGTAAAAGAATTTAAAACTTATAACAAATTAGAGTACAGCGGCAAAGAAATATCTGTTGAAATAGAACACTGACACTGGCAAATGTTTCTGCAAGGTCAAAAAAAAAGTAAATAAAGATGTCACCAAACTCGCTGTACCTATTTCAGTAACATGTATATGAAAGAGAGAATCAAAAACGTTTTACAAAAGGTATAGTATTATATTTAAGAAAAAATATAAATCTCGACCGTCTAAAGAATTTAATTAAATAAACTCTTGATTTAAATAATTGTCTGTATTTGGTTTTAAAATAAAAATATCGAAATAAACAAGATCCTACAAGATTTAGCAAAGCGACAGATGAGGGACGACGACAATTTAACAATTGAGTTTAAATATCTAGAAATGTAATCAATTCGTTTAAATAAATCGTCAAAATGTAGATATTTGAAATCCAAAACGAATTTGCTATTCCCATTTATGAATATTTATGTTGTCAAAACAAAACCTCAATAGCAAAAGTCAATTTCGTATAATGAATTTTACTTCATAATCAAGACGGAGACATACCGACATATAGTTGTATATTTTTTCTTGTTGTGTTATATAAAACGATACAGAATTAGATAAACTGGAGGTCGCCTAGTGGTCGAAATTCAACCATAATTCATTTTGACATTCAATAAGACCAAAGACAATAATAATTATTTCAGTGGTTTCATAAATTTATTAAAGACTAGCTGTGCCCGCGAATTCGTCTACGAGGAGCCCTTTATAAAAAAACAGTGAATAATAAAATCATCTGAACGTATAAGGCCGAGCGCGCACTAGTTGCGGTGCGAAATAAAAACCGCACCGGAAAAAAATCCGTAACAGATGGTCCGCACACTGCGGTAGAATTTCCGGATAGTTTAAGAGCCAGTGAATCCCAAACCTTCGTTATTTTATATTGATATTTATTATTGATATTATTTTTCATTGTCTCTTGAGAAATAATATTATATTGCTATTTTTATTTAGCAAATAACACAAATGAATATGTCTCCCATGATGATGCTTTATCAATAATGAATTACATTTATTTTATATACTGCACAAGCAATATTAGTAAAACGTGTACTTTATTTACCGAGTTACTGAAAGATAAGCAATAAAGGGCTGCGAAAGACCTACATCACTATATGAGATATATAGTTTGTTACTTATTTCTAGACACCTGCAACAATTTTTTTCACGAAATTCGAAAAAGTACAGACACTTTGGATTCACATTCTTATTATATGTATAGATATATTATTTGTCAATTAATTATTTAAGTATTTACTCAAGGGCATGTGAGGTATGGAACGTAAGTCATGTTAAAAATATTGAATGTAGGATAAAAAAAGGTACACAAGAGTGATTGGGGAGGCAATAGAATAGTTACATTTAAAATAATAAATAGATAAGGAATGACATAGAGTGAAAGAGATAGTTTAATTATTATTGTGATTAGAGCAAGGGAGACGAAAAAAATAAAGAAAAAGGAAGGATGGCGAAACGTCTTTTTCATTTACATGTGTGTATATGTTGTGTGCCATTCAAGCAGTAGTGTGTGTAATATATACTTTAATTATTTTGCATTATATATTAAAAATATATTTTATGCACTTCACTTCCATATAAACTTTAACTATGCCAAATTTCACGTTCATCCGTTCGAGCAATTCTTTTAAAAAGGGGCACAAAGTTTTCGCTTAACGTATTAATATAGTTGATCTCAAAAATCGTTGAAATTGTGAGCAACTATTCTTATTATTTTATTTGAAAGATATATGTTAGTTTATATATTAAATACGCTAGCAAATTCATAAATGTAGCTAATTTGTTTTATTATTGTGATCTTTCAAGCAGCTGGCAGTCTTTTGCAAGTAATATGCAACTTCATAATTTATGTATTGAATATACGTGGTGGTTGGTTATATATTATGATAAACATACACGTAAGAGTTAAGAACATTAGGCAGTAATTATGTATTATGTATTCCCATCCTTGCGTTCGTAGATACAACTCATGTTAGAATATCAGTGCTGCATCACTTGCACTTGTAAGCCCGCAGCCTTATGCTGACACAAAAGGCGATCTGTCTCTACGCAACACTTATTTACTAGGACTCTCTTATATAACCTTGTGTAAGCTATATGATACTAATGCTCCTATTCCTTGGGAAATCTAATTTTGTTTCTAGACGAAAGGTACCCCATCCCAGTAATAAGTAATGTAAGGGAATGTAATGAAAGCATAATAAATAAAAATAATAAACAATATAAGAAATTTACTCACATTCGCTTGTTAGTTATAATATTAGTTAGAATGAGAATGGTGAGAAATCATTTGATTTTTCTTCGTAATTTTTTTTATATCATAGGAGGCAAACGGACAGGTGGATCACCTGATGTTAAGTGATCATCACCGCTCATGGACACTTGCAACACCAGGGGAGTCGCAAGTGCATTACCATCCTGTGTTTGGGGGGAGGGGGAAGGGGAGATGGGTGTCCGGCGTTTTCAATGACCGAACGAAACGCAACAATGGAAGCACTATTACTTCACGTCGGTGTTTCTGTGGGTCGGGTGGTAGTACCCCGGGCGAGCCGACCTATTCATGCTGAAACCGGTAACAGATTCAGCGTGGCTCTGCCACCTACATGGATTAACTCAAAGAAATTTAAGGGACATAAAAAATACCTATAGAAAACACTATCATCAGCGAGTAACATGGGTTGTATTTTATACAAAATCTACTTTGACGCGAGTGAAACACTATCATCGGCGAGTAACATGGGTTGTATTTTATTCAAAATCTACTTTGACGCGAGTGAAGTCACCAGCGAAAGCTAATATATATATATTGTTAGAAATGGAAACGATTATTGATTATAAAAAAAAATTTAGAATATAAACTGTTCAGAACACATTCTAACAACGAATCACTTTTTATATAACCGACACGAGTTCGGACAGGCCTACGGCATGTTACGTCGGCCACCGAAAGACTGAGTCAACACGGCAAGCGCCGCCCCTTAAAAACGCAGTCGCAGTAGAACTACCCGACATTTTATTTATTTCCAACAATATATATATATATATATATATATATATATATATATATTTGTTAATGTGGTGTAAGTCAAATAAATGTTTTTTTCGCTTATGTCGTCTTTCAAAAAAAAGGTAGTAGGTAATTTACTAAATTGTTACATTTATTTTCGAAATGATTGTACCAGGCTATCATTTTAATTACATCTGAAAATTATGCTTTTAAACACAAAGTTATTATTTGTTTATCAATTATTATTTTAAGATTATATATCATTTATATAAATATATATTACATACACTAATTCCAATTATACTGCTGTACACGTAACTGTACGAAACACTCCCGTCTGAGTTTGAATAGCGTTACAGTTAATTGGAGGCTTAGTCGACCATCACAGTTTATAACGATCATTTTAGTAAATTAGAATCAGACTGGATTAGTATAGATCTAAGTATACGCATAGGACATGCGAAATCTAATGCGTAGAGTATTCCAAACTTTAAAATGCATAGAATCAAAAAACGAACATCTATACATATAATAAGTATGTAAATCTAACGTGTCTGTACTTTTTCGATATTCGTGAAAAAAATTACTATAGGTGTCTAAGAATAGCTAATAGAATACATTTCAATCATTTTTAGAAATGTCTGTCTGTCTGTCTGTCTGTTTGTTTGTATTAATACGCATCACTGCTAACGTAATGAGTTCACAATAAAGGCACAAACAGCCAAAGCTGTTTTTTACATAAGGTTCCACGAGGACGAAGTCGCGGGCACAGTTAGTATAAAATATATTTAGACGATATATTAATACAAAAATTGGATTATCTTGGTTTTGGTACAGAATAGAGAATTGGTTAGTTGCCTTTCACCTGGAAAAAATGTGCCTGAGAGATAAATAAAAATCTATATAAATGCGAGGAAGCCGCAAGCGTAAGCAAATCTCTTATATTTATTAATACCCAACTAAGCAGAACGAATTACGGGGGCAATATTTATCAATTGTATGTATATACTACTAGCTTTTGCCCGCGACTTCGTTCGCTTGGATCGGTTACTTTGAGCTAACACTAGCTGTAACTTGCGACTTCGTCTACGTAGAAGTTGAAAATATTGTTTTAAATAATACGTACGTTCACTCCGATTTAAAAAAAAATTTCATTGATGCTCCACTTCTACTGATCTTAGCGTGATGATATATAGCCTTCCTTAATAAATGAGCTGATTTTTTTCAAAGTGGACCTGTATTTCCTGAGATGAGCGCTTTCAAGCGAACAAACTCTGCAACTTTATAATATTAGTATAGATATATAACATATATTAGTATAGATTTCTTTCCATTTATTTGGCACGTTCTGTACCCTAAAGTTATTGGCAGATTTGTTTTAAATATGAAAGTAGAATAGCTTCATCACATCAACCTTTAAGAGACCCACATCAGAGCTGTAGGCCTCTTCCCGAAGGAAGGTAGGAGCATAAACACTACGCTAGCCCGTGATTTAAACTCCGAGAAACCCACAGTTCTACATATTCTCACATACTAAAAGAATGTACGAAAAAACATTTTTCTGATTCAGGTTTCCTCACCATGTTTTCCTTCGCCGACAACTATAGGTTGTTAACATTTTAATCTAGAAAATGTACTCGAATTCCGAAAAATTACATACCTTGGTTTGATTTTTCTATATAATAGTAGCTTATCTATATCATGTTCAAATATAGCGCATCTAAAAAAGAAAATATATAAATAAGTTTATATTCATTAATACACAACTAAATAATTCGTCTATTAATATAAAAAACAAAAAAAACAGTTCTGTGTTGTCAGATTTTTTCTATTTTTCTTTGTGAATATTTGTACTTGTTGAAATAATTAATGAAATGTGATTCAAAACCACTATATAATGAAACCCCATTATTAATACAATTAGTGTACTGCATACTGCTAATTAACCCAATTTTAAGTCCTTCTGGTGACCACAATAGGCTTTGCGTTTTTAGCAAAATCCTTTTTTGTGAAGCGTTTAATTACTGTCAAGAACTTTTTTGTCGACAGGTATCGTGGATACGGAAACGCGATCTGCATATACTGACTGTAGGAGTACATACATACAGTAGCGACGCTCGATTCGCAGCTTTGCATACAGATAGTTCTGATGAATGGACGTTACGGGTGGCGCCCGCCCAACCGCGTGACTCCGGCGCCTACGAGTGCCAAGTCTCCACAGAGCCTAAAATCAGTTTATCCTTCAGGCTCACTGTCGTCGGTAAGTAAAAAAATTCGCTTAGCAAATATAATGATTCCGTTTCTGTCGCTCATTAACTTGAACGTGTTCAAATGCAACATTTGGACGGTATCGAATCGATTGTTATTGGTATTTTATGTAGCTTAGTTCTTGGACAAATTAATTAATCTGTGCACTGAGTACATTTATCTTTATATATAATGTTTTTTCTGTACGTGTGTATGTCACTGAACTTCTCCTAAACGGCTGGACCGATTTCGATGAAATTTTGTGTGCGTGTTCGAGTGGATCCGAGAATGGTTTAGATTCACAATTGAACACGGTAGGCGCCGTGCGGTTGACTTTTAGGATTTTTTTTATTAACAAGGCAGGACAACGGCCGCCGGGCACGCTAGTATTAAAATCAATACATCAATACATTTATCCGATAAATGTTTTGAAATATAGACGCTTTGTTGTTTTTAAATATCTCATCATGTGATTAAACTAGTTTAGCTATGTGCCATGGTTTCACTCTCGTTTAGTTTTAAATTATTGAACTGTTATCAACGCAGTTAGGTTAGATTGAACAAATTGCGTATACGAATACACGAATACACGTAGCCATGGTAGCTAGCTGACATAGGCATTAACAGTTCGGTTTCTCGATAATGCTCGATCATAATCAAGGAACCAAAGCACCCTTGGACTCCCATACACGTTCTTCAACCGGACTATTATTTTGTTCTTGTTTAACGTACTTTTTAGCCTAAATGTTATATTATAATTGTTACGTTCCTACGGATCGTAGTATCAACAGCATGGTATAAACAGACTATGAAATTGACAAATAGATCTTCAGATTAGTAAGTTAAAACACTTTATAATACTCTAATAAATTACTCTTGGCCGGTTTCTGAGGTACTCGGTTAAACTATCATTAGTTATTGACTTAACAAAGTTATCCATAAGATAAACTGTCAATGCGTTTCTGAGTACACAACGAGCTGTTAAATAACTATGAAACCCAAAACTAGTTCTTTGTTGTTCACTAGATGGCTCTTTTTAAGAAAGAGTGTTAAAAATTGGTTTTATTATTTTAATTCTTAACTTATAGTAGTAATATTATGATTAAAAAATACTTTGGAGATTAGTAGATGGTTTAATTTTATTTTATAACTAGCGGGCCCGGCAGACGTTGTCCCGCCCTGATTATAAAAAAAATCCTGGACAAGTTATAAACCAAAATGTTCCTCGTGCATCACTTTATCCATTGGTGAAAACCGCATAAAGATCCGTTCAGTAGTTTTTGAGTTTATCGCGAACAGACAGACGCGGTAGGGCACTTTGTTTTATACTATGTAATGATTATTTACTTATAAATTTAATTATTTTAGATACAAAAGTTTCCAATTCGTTAGTTGTTTGTCAATGACATGTCATTGTCAAGATATTAAAAACTATATAATATGTCATAAAACTTATTGAATAGATAAACGTCCAGATTGGCCAGTTAAGTCTAATGCAGATTTATCGTATGATTGTGTGTTCAGAAACCCAATTTGACAAGTTATCGAACCGATAACGCTATTGAACAGATAAATGTGACTCAGAAACCGGGCATTAGACAAGTAAAATACTGTTAGAGTTTAAAAAATTATATTTTGTAATTTATAACAACGTTTATTAAGCAAAAATATAATAAAAGTAACATTAGATATATAATCTTATAACTCCGAAAACTTATAATTCGTATTAAACACAGATATTCAATTTGTTGAATAATATTTAATTTTCAAGTTTTCAAACAACAAACTCTCAAAGTACTTCGCAATAGAAATTCATGTTTTATAAAGTACTTCTCTCATACTGTTCTGTATTATGAAATTTGAGCGATCTAGAGAATTAACTAAACATTATTACACAAGTTTCAGTAAATCTACCATTTTTTTCGATTTAGAGATATTGTTGTTCTTTTCTTGTTCTTGTTGTTCATAGGTAACATAGAAAAATTGTGAAATGGCTTCGTGATAGTTATCAGACAAGTTCACCTCCAATCCATAAGTAGTCGCTAGGAATTTCAAGCCATTGCTATCAGATGACGCTGTGAAAAAAATAAGTATTTTAACGTATTTGACTGAGTTGTTACAATATAAAACACAAATGTACATATTGTGTACTAGCCACTGCCCGCGACTTCGTCCGCGTGGAATAGTTACTTTGGGCAAATGCTAACACGCAGCGGAAGCTCTCAAGAGGAAAAAACCCCGATTTTGAAACATTCATCATTGGTGCTCCGCTCCTATTGATCTTAGCATGATGATATGCAGCCTATAACCTTCCTCGATAAATGAGCTATATAACAATGAAAGAATTTTTGTAATGGGACTCGTAATTCCTGAGAGACCCCCTACAACGTCAGAAACTCACAAACTTTACCTCTTTATAATATTAGTATAGATAATAGAGTGTTTGTATTACAGTCTCAAAAGCTGAGATTTTGTCGGGGCCTGAGTTATTCGTGAGAGCGGGGTCTGACATCAATTTGACTTGTATCGCCAGACATGCACCTGATCCTCCAAGGTAAGCATTAACAAAATTAGAAATCTTGTCATACGTGTAATTTAACATATTTTAGTAGGTTCTCTTATATTTATCATAAATACTGAAAATTTACCGTATTACCTAGATTCAGATAACTAAATAAATTATGTAGTAAAAGAAATATAGAAGATATTGCTAAAGTTAATAATAACTATTCATCAGAACCAATACGGAGTTTCGTAAACTCAGTTCAAGAGTATTGTAAAGATACTTTGTGAATTTAAAAACAAATTATTAAGAATGAGTTCTTATATATATAAAAAGTTGAATCGAAGGTATTACCGTATTAGCTAGATTCAGATAACTAAATAAATTATGTAGTAAAAGAAATATAGAAGATATTGCTAAAGTTAATGATAACTATTCATCAGAACCAATACGGAGTTTCGTAAACTCAGTTCAAGAGTATTGTAAAGATACTTTGTGAATTTAAAAACAAATTATTAAGAATGAGTTCTTATATATATAAAAAGTTGAATCGAAGGTATTACCGTATTAGCTAGATTCAGATAACTAAATAAATTATGTAGTAAAAGAAATATAGAAGATATTGCTAAAGTTAATAATAAATATTCATCAGAACCAATACGGAGTTTCGTAAACTCAGTTCAAGAGTATTGTAAAGATACTTTGTGAATTTAAAAACAAATTATTAAGAATGAGTTCTTATATATATATAAAAGTTGAATCGAAGGTATTACCGTATTAGCTAGATTCAGATAACTAAATAAATTATGTAGTAAAAGAAATATAGAAGATATTGCTAAAGTTAATGATAACTATTCATCAGAACCAATACGGAGTTTCGTAAACTCAGTTCAAGAGTAGTGTAAAGATACTTTGTGAATTTAAAAACAAATTATTAAAAATGAGTTCTTATATATATAAAAAGTTGAATTGAAAGTATTCCTGGTGATATTAATAAATCTGCACCGAATGTGTGGCACAGTTATTTAAGAAGTCGTCTCGCCACTGTCCTTGCTCTGGGCTTGTGGATTCGGGTCCCATGTAGGACTATTATTTGTGGAATCTATAAATCATTGTTCTCGAAACTTGCTATTCATTGATTCTGTTAATTTACCCGTATGTGGTCGTGGTGGTCTAGTTATTTGACCGGTGGAATATGTTTTCGATGTCCGCAAGCTCGAACCCCGGCATGTACTAACGAATTTTTCGGAATTCACGAAAATTTACTAATTTTAATTGGTAAGACTATATCGGCTGACGGTGAAGGAAAACATCGTGAGGAAACCTGAACCTGAGAAATGTTCTTGTAATACTACTATATATGAGAAAACATATAACTGTGGATTTCTCAGAGTTTGAAATCACCAATAGTCGTGGGCTGGCGTGGTGATTATGCCCATACCTTCCTTCGGGAAGAGGCCTATGGTCCTGCAGTGGGTGTCTTATAGACTGATGATGGTGATGATCACTAGTAGTTGTATCTGTATAGTCTCCGTCGCACAGAGCTTAACTTACAGTACGGGAGCTGTCTTAAAAAAATCACATTTCTATCTATATATCTTTTCATCTATCCCATTCAGGATACCAAATAATATAAATACATATATGTATATGTTAGATATTACTGGAATAACTATATTCGATTAGTATTATTAACGTAAACGACTTCAAAATACAGTTCGCCCCATGTACGATTTTCAATACCTAGAATAAGATTTATTCTTAATTTACGGTAACTCTCAGAACTAATGTAAATCCTAGTTCTAGTAGTCTTACGAGTCTTAGTCATACAGAGGATGCTGAACTACATACTAAGTCTATTAGAACTTGGGGCAAGCCTTGGGCAGTGTTAACTTTGCTCCAACCAGAGCACGAAATCGGTAGCAAAACACGAAACTTCTACCTTAACGGATTAACTTTACCATTAAACATTTCGTTGAGTGACTTAAATTCATTACTCAGAACGTATGTTCGTAAAACAAAAACTGTAAAGTAAAATAACTCGTGTAAATTTGTTACTAAATGCATGTCAACAAGTTGTTTTCATTTTACAATAGCTTAATTTATTGAGGTTGGTAATGAGGTTTTAGAAAGCAGAAGAATTCAAAAGTAATTATTATCTATAGTATTATCATTTATATCGTTCATTAGTATTATGTCAGTTTTATCATGACAAAAGGCTCTACTTTCATTCGTTTCTATCTCTTTTAGTTTCTAAATTCTTGGGAACTTAAATTGGAGATTAGATTTTTCGTTTGTAGATTCGTTTGTATGTTCCTGCGCTGTATTTACCATCAGATCCCGTATAGTTTCGGCCAAGCTAGTATGAAAAATCTATTACTCTCACAAGTACTTTTTTAATAGCAGGAAGAATAATGAAACTAGCCTATATCACTATTCTATAAAAGTATTTCTGAAATATTAATCAATTTTATCAGCTTCATATATTGGTACCGGGGTACCAATGTGGTGAATTATGCGCAACGAGGCGGCATCAGCGTGGAAACCGAGCAAAGAACACGCACCAGCAGGCTGTTGATCGCGAGAGCTTCACCACGAGATTCTGGAAATTATACCTGCGCACCAAGCAGTTCGGGTAAATAATAAACAATCATATATCAATTTCATTAAACTAAAGGGTATTATACTGCCCCGAAGTAACTGGTGCAAATTAAATAGATTACGTACTAGACACAGGCGGTGTGCAAAATTTAAGTACCGGTGCGAATGGATTGACTCGCAACGTTCTGACTGCGGGGCGGGTATCCAATCCGTAGCACACATTATACAGTAAGGTCCACTAAAGTTCTCCAGATGACATGACCGTTCTTACCGACAACGTCGTAAAATGGGTGAAAGAATTAAATATTCAATTATAACCTAATACAACTGATTACTTCATTTAGGCATACGATTAAATAAATAAATGACAATAATGATTACTGGCACATTTTTAGTCATAGGTAAATAATATTCCTGCTCTAAATTTGCTTTACGTCACGTCATAATCTAGTTGTAAATTGTATAATGAAATTATTTTTTACCTCTCAATAGTTAGTCTGAATTTTTTCTCAGATATCAATCAAACAGCTAAGTGATATCTTTTGAATAGAGAAGTAAATTCAAATCCACAAAAAATAAATATTTCGATAGTGTTTCTAAATATTATTTCATATTTTGTTTTGAAAAGGCATGCCCAAAATATCGAGCGAATTAAATCAAGCCGATTACAATAAATTGTTAAAAAACTTTAAGAAAATGTTTAAGGAAAGTGTATAAAATATTTCTTGTGTTTTTTGTCTCTCTTGTGCGCAATTACTTACATAATTCAGGGAACGCTTTCGCTATGTCTTTGTCTACAGGTAATAAAACCATTTGTCTAATTCTCTTTTCACCCTCGAGGACTGTATCAACTTGACTCCCTGTATCTTACTTTATTGTTATAAATAGTATTGAGTTAACTCGGAGATAAAAAGCTACATAAATCGCCAGTCCTATCGAACTGACCTTTTGTATTAATTTTGATGCCTAATAAATCCGTTGCAATAATTCATTATAAATATAAATTAATTTCTAATTACGGAAAAAACTCTTTTACTTTTCATTTTCAGGTTTAAGATCTTATAAATAATTATGAAATTCTTGGGATTCATTGTCATATTTGTACAGTTATAAAACAATGCCTATATTAATAATTACATTTAAATTTCTATCAATTAGTTTGAAAAATATATTTTGATTGTTTCACGTTTCGGATACAAGTAAGCTTAAATAAATTTCAAATAGTTTAATCGCGTTATTTTTTTTAATTTCCATAATATATACAAAACACCTTCGCCTCCTGTAATTTTTTTTTTCTAAGTACATTGTTTTTTTTCTTGTTTACCCAGTTGATCATAAAGTTGTTGGAGCGGTAATGGCCCAGTGGCATACTTTCCGTATATTATTTCGATCGATAAATCTACATCATCGCGGTGGTCTAGTGGTTTGACTGGTGGAACATCAATTAGATGTCCATAGGTTTGAACCTCGGCATGAACCAACGAACTTTTTGGAATTTGCGTATATTTACTAATTTAAATTGGTAACACTATCGACTGACGATGAAGGATAACATCGTGAGGAAATCTAAACCTGAGAAATATTCTTGTAGTATAACGTCATATGTGGGAAAATATAGCACTGTGACTATCCAGGAGTTTGAAATCAACGATACGTCGTGAGCTGGCGTGGTGATTATGCCAATATTTTCTTTCGGGAAGAGGCCTATGGCCATATACTGGATCTCTTACAAGCTTACGATAATGATTATGAATAAGTTATCCGTGAAGGAAAGCATCACGAAGAGACTATAGCATGATAAAAACATTTTATTCTAATATCCCACCGGTTCAAAATTCATTGCCAAGTAAAGTAGGTCTACTCCGTCAGCTCTATTTGGGAGCTAATCCCCCTCTAGATTTAACGCGATACAATGTTAGCTTACAACGTTATTTAACATCAGTAGATTATGGTCAAGTGCTAAATCCACAAAGTATGAAATAGATCGCTTTAATAACAATATAATGGCAAAAGAACGGCACTACAACTTCAAATGACTTCTACAATTTATTCTTTACCGTGTACGTAATAAAAAAAGAATATTTTCGAAGGACAAAGAAGCATTTTATTTTTATCATTAATATGGATCTGTATTCAAAACGTTTACTGAAATAACTCACCAAATACGTAAAAAATCGCCCGTGAAAATTTCCCTCTTAATTTATAGGTGTACGTGAATCGAATGTAATCAGGAAGGGATATTATTGAATTTCGGGCCCTTTTTTGTATTCAACAAATCAATAAACTGTAACGTACGGCTTCATTTCCGTTTCAGTACTGGCGTTGCATTTTTCATTTCCCTCGATACCCCCCATTTATTCCAAAGGCCGTGACATAAAGCGTTTTTTCACTACCTCGACAAATAAATTTTGTACTACGGCGCGCCGACGCGACGGAACGTGCGACATTCCTGATTTTTTTATCAGCAAACTAGCTAGTTTTCCGTTTTATTGGACGTTCCTTCGTTTTAATTTATAGGTTATTTCAAGAGCCAACTTTTTTAATAATAACGTACTTTCTATTCTAATATAACAGACAGAGACTAGATCACATTTTGTTTTGTGATAATCTTCGTACATGTCCATTCGATATTTTGGGTTTGATGCAGATGGAGTCTGCAATCAAATCGTTCGATACTTTTGCTAAACATGTGGTCGCTAATCTTAAGACATTTAGCAGACCTTGAAATTACCGCGACTCCTCTGACTTGTATCTATATCAGGACTAACAAATCTTGGTGACTTTAATATTATGCCCATGCAACACGTCAGGGGAGTGAATAGTGAATTGTATCAAATTGCGATCACTCCTCTCTCCCTTTATATTGCCAATTTTAATTGACCTCTGTGCGAAACCAACAAGTTTGAAAAAAATAAAATAACAGACACTTCGGTTCAAAATTTCTTATCTATATAGATACCTCAAGGGTAATAAGGAGCTAGTGAAACCGATCTGTACTAATAATTTTACTATATTCACAAAAATTATATACCTACACTAGTTGTGCCCGCGACTCCGTCCGCGTGGAACGTAATGTATAAAAACAGTGACTAATAAAATCATCTGAATGTATTAAGTCCATTTACTTATCTACTTTTCTGTCGTATTTAAGTCGCGTCGTCATTAAAATTACAATAACTTTTGATAGTGTGAACCAATTTTAATGTAACTAAGACTAAATATTACTAGAAGATATGCTTTATGATTTGTATGGTGAGGTTTAATTGTAAGCGCAATACTTTAGCAGTGATGCGTGTTCAAATAAACAGATAGACAGAGATACATTTCTAAAATCGATTGAAATGTATTACTTATTCCAAGACACCTACAATATTTTTTTCACAAAATTCTAAAAAGTACAGAGACGTTAGATTTACCTTCTTATTATATGTATAGTATAGATTTATGATAAATAGAAAAACAATATTAACTGTAATAAAAATAGTTTAACCTTTAATATTTGTAGAACTTTCCTATTTAATTGAAATGCTTATTTCATTAGAATCTTTCACTAACTTTCATATTTGGAAATCGAGTTTTTAAGTTTATCACTTCAATAAATTAAATATAAGTAACTATAGTGGATACGAAGTGCATTCCGAATGAACTATGACAATTAAAAATATGTATACTATGTGTATTTACTGTTATAAAGTGAGTTTAATTATAAATCCCCTTTTATAGACTCGGCGTCGGTGGTTGTTCATGTGGTGAGCGGTGAGCGGCCGGCGGCAATGCAGAGCACCGCTTCGAAAGTAACTCCTCCATTGTCTTACCTCATATTACTATCGACCAAAATAATTCAAAGTAGAGCACTTTTCTCGTCGGCACTACGACACACGTCATCGCTTATACAGGCTGGTTTTTTATTGTTCACTGTTGGTTTAAAAATAATGTGGAACAATTATCATATTAGAAGGTACGTCACAAGATGACCGGATATTACGGAAGCTTAATTTAAAATGCATTCAATGCGAAACGCAATTAGTTTATAATTGATTTAGACGTTAATACTTAAATAATTTAGTGAAAAACTGACGTATGAAGAAACGAATTATTGATGTAAGTTTACAAACATACGGACAACATTATTTATAAGTTGCTATTTAAAATCGCTAAGTGGTACAATTTACTGAAAATATCTATTAATTTTAGAACGAATTGTTATGTAAATAACAAAAAAAAAATAGAAAAACAAACTGTTACAGCCACATGTCGTCGTTATAGTATAATTAAAAATAATTTACTGAACATAATCTAAAAATTCTAAATATTAGTTCCTTATAATTAAGTACGATATAACTAAATAATATTAAGTTTTTGACTGAAAAAATTTCATAGTTTAATGAAAATTTATGTACACCACATACTCAGTTACATGATTCATGAAATGTAAAAATATCTCTATTAGGATTACGTCATCGATATATAAGAAACATAAATAAATTAACAACAATCAGTAGACACAATTCTTGTATAGATATTACAAAATATTGTCAAGGGAGAGATAATACAATTACGTTAATTTATAAGCAAACGAAATAAATTATAATGGAATTAAATAATTCAGAACAAGTCTTCCGCTTCTTTGAATTTTGGTTTCATAAAATATCAAGATCAAAATCAAGTAAAGATAGGTCATAATATATATTTATAACAGTAATTAATACACTTTTTTTTTATAATGAACTGTGTGACGCTTGACCTCTGTCACACCGGATGGAAAATGAGGACGAGGCCTAGGATGTAACGCGTTCATCCAGTAAAAGCACATTCACTCTTCTTTTGAAGATCACTTCATCATACACTTCAGGAAAAACAAACGCAGACAGCGCATTCCACTCCTCCGCGGTTCTCATAATAAATAATAATGCAAAGCATTATTTAATGCAATGCAAGCTTATTTCAGCATAAGCCAAAACCATTCGATGATTATTAATAAATAGCATAACTTTATGATTTTTTTGAAATTTTTGGGTATCCTACTTTGCTCGTACCTTCTTTTTACCCTTTGATCAAAACAAAGGGCTTTGTATATTTTACTATCTTAAAAAACTCCATTAAGGGTTGAATTTCCAAAAAACCATCCATAATCCTCGAGTTGCAATATATATAGATTTTAATAACAATAACGTATTCTTTTTTTTTTTTTTTGAAAAATTCATAACGTATTCATTAGCATATTCTCACCATTAACTTCCTAATGCTAATATACATGGACTTGTTAAAGAGCAGCAATATATTCAGGGGTTACTGAGTAGTAGTTTCTGGTTCTGAATCAATTAAAAAAATAGGTGCTTAATATGTGACCTAATTATCTAGAGAAAAACAAAACTGATATACATTAGACATCAGGTGATTTACGCAAAAATGAACTGGTGTTATAATAAGTAAAGCAATTAATCCCACCTTCCTGCGCAGTCCCGCCCGCGTCCCATGCCTCGACCCGTGCTCTGCTTGCCATTCTTCGACCGTGCGGCATTCCGACGATAAACAGTTACGTAGTGATTACCTTGAAAAGCGTCCCGTTAATGTTATTCATTGAATCTAAATGTAATTTTTTTACGCTTAAAGGTATTGTTCCCATACTTTTAAAAGTTTTAGAACAATTTTTAATTATGATTCTCTTTGCTGTTAATTACTATTTGTTTTGATGTTATTATCTTATATGTTAAATTTGACCATATACTACCTAAGGATTTAAGAGTGTCTTTAATTTAATTTTAAACAGTCACCTAGTATATCGATGTACAATACAGAACAATTATACTGCATGAATTAATATTACAATAATTACGTATCCAATTTTCTCCACATGTAATTAATTTGTAGTTGGGCGTCTTAGAGCTTCCTTAACCAGTCTCCTGTGTGATTAAGAAAATGTAGATGACCTACAAATATAGTGAAGTATGACTCACATTCTAATGATTATAAAGATGTCCATGAGCTTTAATTATTTTAATCAGATAAGTAGATTCATCTGACGCAGGTGCAAACGTGAAAAAAGGAACTAAAACATTTTTGATTCAATGAATTTATTTTTATATTTATTTACGTTTGAAAAGTTGATTCTATGTTTCAATATTCATCCAAATATTTATAATATATTTTTCACTATTTGTAACATTAATTATGACCTTAAGTGTGACCGATTCTTTTTTCACAATAGAAATAATATGTAGTCTAAAGATACAAAATTTAACTCAGGTATATTTCGCTAGGCATGTCTATTGTATCTTTTACTACGTAAAGGCCTATTGTAAAAATAATAAAATAATAATCAGTCTTGGCAAACTCGCAAGTAAAAATAACCTATATTTTGTGTTAAAGACATACTTACATTTCTATATTGATATAAACCTAAAATGTACAATATGTTAATTAATATTGAAAAACATTTTTAAGCTGTTTATCGATTAGGTGGCTTTAGTTAGGACATAAATCAAAAGAATCTCAAAATACTGTGTAAATATCATTAAGTAATTTTTTTCTCAAAATATAAATGCATACTCAATATTCGCCCAATACAATGTTAATTAAGACATATTATCTAACTGATCTTAAAACTTAAATTTAAGGCTTAGTTGTAAATTGTAAATAAAATGTGTAAATAAAACAGTTTTACGTGTTATTTACTATTGAGTTTCATTATCTTTTATCCTGAAACCGAATAAGAACTTACTTTTAATTAATTTACCAAATTTTTTGACAAGAAAAATTTCACGTGGTCTTTTCTAATAGGTTCCATTATGTACAAGAAATAGCAACCTGTATGGTATGACGCATGGTCATGGTGTCCCACAATGTTAGTTGTAGCTTTGTATAAGATGGATCCAAACAAAAATGAAGTGCTTGTTTTAAATACATTTTATTCTTGATAAAAAAGGGAACCAATTTATCGACATAAATTTATCGAAACAGCTAGCTAGCCTACAAGCTCCAGTAATAGGATAGTAAGATAGTCGATATGAACGCTCCAGCAGGTAAACATGTCGATTATAAATAGGGTTGCCATACAATAGTGTCTCTCGGGTCTTGTTGTATTTTGAATTATTCTTGAAAAACACGGGGTTAACTCTTCGAAATAAGTTTATCGAAACAGCTAGCTACCCTAAATGCCCCAGTCATGGGATAGTAAACTAGTCGATCTAAACGGAAGTCACTGGATTTATCATAATTTGAAAAGTATGTGCAAAGCGTCTTTCGGGGTATTTTAATAAAGTAGCTCAATTCCATTATTACCTATAAATAATGCAGCACATTGACCACCGATAGCACCAGATATTAATGCGAGGAACTCATGCTAATCAACACCGCAGAATAGTGAAGATCACCTATCTAAGAGATGCACCTATAATTTATAATATTATGAACATTAACTCAAATTCAAATTCAAAACACTTTATTCAATTTAGGCCCTAAGAAGGCACTCATGAACGTCAAAACTACCACCGGTTCGGAAAACAACCCAGTCATCGAGAAGAACCGGCAAGAAACTCGATCTGGTTTATCTTTTTAACAAATATATATAATATTTAGAATAATAATATATTCTATATAAAAGTAAATTTCACAAACGTTTTTAATGGATGCACAGAGATGAGTCAATTCCAGACATCACCATCGTTCACATATTGATCCACTCTATAATAGCCTTTTGACACCAAAACCCGCTTGACATGGCGCTTAAATTCACAATCCGGCAAATCGGTAATATCCTTTGGGACTTTGTTGTAAAATCTAACATCTAACACTTCAAGAACATTAATGAATTTAATTAAAATGGATTTATAGCTATTCGCATTCTAGGCGTTCCCGAATTAACATGCGGTCTAGAATTATTAGAAATGCGTAGGGATATTAGGTCACAATGTATTGTGTACTTTACTATAGAATGGAGAATGTTCTGAAGAAGTTTTTGATATGGTGCCCTCGTCGTCGCTTCAATACTCGCACCTCCTGTCGCTGGCTGTAAACGACTATAACGACTACCTTAAGGTTCTCTAAAACTTTCGGTATGCACTAGCGTTGTGGAATGGGATACCCGATACGATTTTGTCCCAGGGTTATGTCATGAGACTCTTCAAAAAATGAATTGAAGCACGCTCTTCAAGTTCAGCAACATAACAGTGATAGCCCTGGTGTTGCAGTCGTCCATAGGCGACGGTAACCATTTAGCATTAATCGGACCGCTAGTCTGTTTGCTTGTTTGGTATAAGTACGATATCCATACACTAGCAGGCTCGACGGACGTTATTCCGCCCTGATAACCTTAACAAATCATACTGTTCAGTAGTTTTTGAGTTTTTCGCGAACAGACAGACAGAGGTGGCAGAGGGCTTTCTTTTATAATATGAAGTGATTTAAATAGAAATCTGTCTGAATTAGCATTTGAAATAAATAATCTAAGTATAGGTTAATGATATTAGAACTAAATAAGTGTAAATACGTTACCTATATGATATTGTGACAAAACAAATGGCACGAAAACGTACATATATGTTTACGGTCTTAGATAAAATGTGGAAGTAAGATAGCGAATTCTCAAGAACGGTGGTGAATAAAGTAAATTTTCAAAAAAAAGTATTAACCGACTTCAATATCAATCAAAAACCCATAAGGCACTAAAAAGCGGAAAATAAATAGTTTATCAAATTAACCAAATTAAATAAAACATATGAATATGTGTGCTACCTAGAGATGTATTGGAAGTCGGTGCCAACCGAAATTTCAAATTTGTTCCAGGTACACACAGGTATTACAGAGACGCGAGAGTGGACTTAAACTTTGTACCTATGTAGATGATATGATTTTTGGTTCGCACCGACTTCCAATACATCTCTAGGTAGCACACATATTCATAAGTTTTATTTAATTTGATTAATTTGATAAACTATTTATTTTCCGCTTTTTAGTGCCTTATACGGTTTTGCACTGGATGCCGTTGTCGGAACTAGATAATAAACTAGATAAATTGAAATGGGACCACACAGGAAGCATCAGCTTTCAAATAAAAAAAGAATCATCAAAATCGGTTCACCCAGTCCAAAGTTATGAGGTAACAAATATATAAAAAAAAAAATACAGTCGAATTGATAACCTCCTCCTTTTTTTGAAGTCGGTTAAAAAGAAATAGTTATGTGTTGCTTAGATACGGGCGGGTTGGCGGGGCAGCCGTTAAAAAGAAGCTGGCTAGCCAAGTTTTAACAAAGCGCTGTCGAAGCGCTTATGATGGTTATCATCGCAACATAATCGTACTTTGTAAAAGGTTTAATTCATTTTAATAGCCATATTCAAAGTTCACACGTCAGCGATACTAGTTAACATATTTGGATTACACGATTAAATATCTACCTTACAAGTTATTTGCATGATTCAACGAAAGGCGCTCGCTTTGAAATATCTGACCTATTTCATTCCACCCAACGCAAATACTAGAACCTAACTCGATCAATCGCTTCACCTCTGTTTAGGGAGCTTGGCCTTTTTATCGATTCACCAGATAAACTGAGCAAATATACTCAAGTCTTTACGGAGTGAATACTGTTGGTATACGGATTGAAATGTTTTGCGTAATCCCTCTAAGCATCTTCAACTTTGAGTATATATTAAAGGAAATAGAATAACAATACTACCGAGAGCTTTTCATATGATTAGCCGATTTGTATATCTATTTACGACGTTTTTAAAACTTTCCATTGAGGAATATTGTTTTATAAAACACTGAAATTACATTTAACTACGAACAAATGCTGTTAACATCAAAAATTTATTGATAATTCAAATCAATTTTAATCATCGCTTTTTAATTTATACGCTAGCGCAATTGTTACGGTAAGAAGCTTCGAGAAACCGTTTGCGTGACCATGCGGTCTTGTTAGAGCTTAGCCAGAAAGTAGTCCAATCATTAATATAAACTGAGAATTGTCGTAACATATAGACTACAATCAGTTTACTGTGAGAAGGATCATATACGGAAAGTAAGAAAAAAAGTAAAAAGCATTCGAGTATTCACCGAAACTGTAACATTGTTTCCTTATTTTTATTATTGGAACCAATCTTCCAAATTATTACTGCCATTGTCGAGTAGGTAATAATATTACAAGAGTCTTGTGATAATGTTAATGTTCTAACGAGATGACCCTCTTGTTAGAACTTTCCGTGAAGTTTTTGTGGCATCTCAGAATTCATGCTCCACGGCATTATTTCCCAACCACTTCACCTGTGCACAATAACAGAACTATATTACGTAAAACACCACCTCTATTAAATATAAAATAAAGAGTGAAATAACACAAGTGACTACATATTATAAAACAAAGTCCTTTGCCATGTCTGTTAACGATAAACTCAAAAACTCCTGAACGGAATTACATGCGGTTTTCACCAGTAAATAAAGTGATTTATTAGGCATAAATTATTAATCAATCATTAATAATACTAATTATATATATTATTAATATTAATTATTTATTAATTATAGGCGTAATTTGTCAAGGATTTTTTTTTATTATCAGGATGGGACAACGTCTGCCGGGCCTAGTTATAAATAAAATATAAAATCCAAATTACATTTCAAGATCCTGCCAGAAACTCAAACGTAACATTTAATGGATATAAAATCAAATACTTGAAACAAGAAGCAAAAACATTTCCTTGCAACCACATTTTGAATCCGGAAAGATAAACTCGCTACGTTAGCACAAAAAACGATATCCTCATTAAAATTGATTACGGTAAGTAGACGAAATAATTAACTTTATCTCTACGAGTGTTGTTTCCTTCCATCCACCTTCATCCGCAGAATTCGCTAAGCCAATTTGAGCGTTTCGTTTAGTCAAAAACGTTACCTACAAAGGACAATTTTCCAGATTTCTGAATGTCCCAAATTAGCCTTTAATTAAAATTATGGCAAAAATTTACGTCATTATTCGTCGGCTCTTTGTGATTGCGACCTTTACCGTATCTCTTATCTTTAAAACACGAAGGGACAAAAACATAATAAATACGTAACAATATTTTATTCTGTTGTTTTGTGCTACACTTTTTCCGCCTTTATAGTCCTAAAGAGTAAATTAAATTTATACGAAAACTATCTAAGACCTTATATCAACTTAGCGCTTTAACATTGACCTTTCCATGAGTAAGAATAATTGAAATTTAGTTTGAGAATATTATCAATCTCAGAAATAATGGAAAGCTGTGTAAAATATCATACATAACTACAGGTAATGCTTCTAAAAGGTTTAATTAAGCACAAGCCCATTAACAACGAAAACTTTGAAAACATTTTTAGCTAAAGAGTAGGTACCATTAATAATAAAGTAATAAAAATGAAGCCCACGGTATAATAATAACTTATTTTCTTAAGTGGAAAACATGGAATCATTTTATATCGCGTATAAAAGTATTGTTTTACATAATATTAGTATATTCAAAGCAATGAACAAAAATGTATCACGAGTACAGGAATAGGAATTACATTTGGAATAATTATCCAGTTACACTTAAACTACTATTCTCCAGTACTCTAAGTATTGTCCACCATTTAACACGTCAACGCTATTTTCCTATTGAATTCTCACCACCATCATTATGGGCATCTTATTCAGGCTTTCCCGATAAGATTTTAATTAGTTGAGTGCTGTTTTTTATATCCGTTATTGAATATTGTCATTAATTCTTGACTAATACCATTTTAAGTTACTTCTACAAAATTTTATCATTACTGCTTCGCCTGTATAAAAAAGTGTCACGATATATAGTCTAGAAATTGATTCAAAAGTCCTCTAAGTCTCTTCAAACTAGGCTCAAGCCTAGGCACTTGCGGACAGTAGCTTTCTTTATTTTTATTCATATTAATACTACCTGTATAATAAATATCCGAACACATATTATCTGAACCATTCTACAACTTTCTGCAAATATTCCGAACTAACTCCTTGAATAAATAAACCTGCACTATGCCTCATCAATGCTTAGGAAAAAATATAACCTTTATCACCTCTTGTTACTGAAGCAATTTTAAAATTTTAGATTCTAAAATTAACACAAATCGAATTTTCTCATTCTTTAAAGTAGTGTCTTAAATTATTTTTTGTCAACATCCAAAAATGTTTCGTACTTCGTTTTACTAGGCAAGTAAGCAGTTCACAGGGCGACGGAAGGCTCTATTATTATATTATATTCTGAACATTGAAACAAATACGAAGAGAAATAAAGGAATAAATTTACAAGCGCACTACAAACAGAAGATCACATGTAAGGTGGATCTTAGCGTAGCTGTTTCATAATGGATTTATTCCCATTTTAATAAATCCATTTATGACCATATTGTATTAATAAATACTAGCGGGCCCGGCGGACGTTGTTGCGCCCTGATAATAAAAAAACCTTGGCAAAAGATATACCTTTCTAATATATCGCTTTATCTACTGGCGAAAACCGCATGAAAATCGCGGTAGGGGACTTTGTTTTATAACATGTAGTGATATATAGAGACATAATGAAAAATATACAGTAAAGTATTTAAATTACAAAGATCATAATATTTTCTTACAGATAAAATATATGCTACCTCCAATATAGGCATTGAATTATAGTAAATTAAAATTACGAGTTAACATTACTATATTAATTATACGATTATATAGATACATAATCTGATTTTTAATATTATCAAAGATTAAATTCAATAGAATTCAGAGAAAAACGAATATATGTAATAATAATAAACTTTATTATGATCGCTATAAACGGAAATCGCTTCCTTTATGTGCATAAAACGGTAGCAATAAACATTATGTGCCGCCGGGCTCGCTGCCTTGTCTTTCGAGAGCGAGACTTAGGAGAAAACTTATTTTCAATTTTCATGTCTGTTAAATTTTCTTTGATGCCTTGGTCATAAGCGAAATACTTTTATGTTATCATAACTTAAATAAACATTATATTTTCGGCTGTAAAGATCTGTTTACTGTTAAATAATGTATACATATATTAAAAGTATAAAATTACATATATCTGTTGTTTTTTTTTATGTCATAGGAGGCAAACGAACAGGTCACCTGATGTTAAGTGATCACCGCCGTCCATAGACACTAGCAACACCAGGGGAGTCGCAAGTGCGTTTCCGGCCTTTTAAAGCCTGCCTTATGCCCTTCATTGACCGAACGAAACACAATAATGCAAGCACTGTTACTTCACTATATATAAAGATATATGTAAATTAAGCCTAGAAACAGGATTGTGTCCTAATAGAGTTGACGAAAATCATTTCATGTCCGAGGAAGCCGTGTCGCATGAGGCCATCGTATTCCATCCAATCTCGCTGCCAGGTACGGCAAAAGCCCTGCTAGAGATCACCCCCGCCGCCGCGGCTATAGAATATAGCGTTCGTTCTCCCGCGCAGCACATTCCAATACAGTGTGTACAATAAAGATCTATGTTATATACTATTAAGATTGTCCATAATCGGTCAAGGTATTATGGTACAATCTGGAACATCAAATTATGTGGGCGAAAAAGCCGGTACAAACAATTGTTACATATTATCTTCTTAAAGAGTTTTATATATTGCGTGAAGTGTAATTATCATAATAGCTCATACTTTTCTATGTAAACAGATATAATATGCTTTAAGCAATAAAAAAAAACGTTTGTAAAATTGCTTCACAAATCATTATCTAAAGATGTTAAATAAGAATAAAATTGAAAACGAAAAAAAAAGGCAATATTTGCATCTCCTATATAACAAAACAGCTATTAACCGACAAACGGTCAGTTACCCAGTGTAATTCGCATGTTTATTGTTAAAGCAATATAACAATTTATTGCGGCAATAACGTAAACCACTTTACAGAATCCCCGGAACGTTTCGTGCGTGGACTGCTAACAAACTGTGAATGCGACAAGTGTAGAGTATTCGTTACACGCTAACTGTCCATAATTTTTGAACGTGTAACATTTTGTTAAACTAGTTCATAACCAGGTATAGCACGTTTTTTATTGAGTACTTAAAATGAACATGAAATTATAAGCCACAATTAAAATGCCTTTAAAATACTTATGTATACTTGAGATTGTATTGTACGGTTTTATAAATATAAACCAAACAAATCATACTTTTTTTAACGTTCGTTTACGGATACAGTGATCACAATATTATTTTTTCAAACTAACTATATGCCGTAGGCCTTTTGTGGCTTCATTAGACTTAAAGCTTAAGAAAATAATTTCTTAGTGATAACATATTGAATTAGTTGTCAAAGTCGATCATCTATCAGTGTGGCGTAATACTATGTTAAATCCCTTAAAATCCACGCATTAATTTTTAATTCACATTCAAAGTAAGGTTAATTTAGGTTACAATACAGTGATATCTATACTAATATTATAAAGAGGTAAGGTTTGTGAGTTTGTGACGTTGTAGGGGGTAATCTCAGGATCTACTAAACGTTTTTTAAAGCCACGTTATTTGTGAGTATCATAGGCTACATATCATCACGCTAAGACCAATAGGAGCGGAGCAACAATGAAAAATATTTTAAAATCGGGGTATTTTTTTCTTTTGAGAGCTTCCGCTGCGTCTTAGCCCAAAATAACTATTCCACGCGTACGAAGTCGCGGGCAGAAGCTATTAACTAATTATATTATCTATAATAATATTATAAAGAGGTAAAGTTTGTGAGGTTGTAGGGGGTAATATCTGGGGAGTCGGAGAAAAAATGGTCGAACGAAAACGTTTCTTACGAACGCTGCCTTAACTATGAGAGATATATGATTGATTTCTAGAGAAAAGTTGTAGCTTGATAATGCCTATTACCGCCCAACGAAGTGGGCATAGGTCGGCTAGTCTTATATAAAAAAAAAACATTTTACAAGCTGTAAAAACAACTAAAAGAGAAATTGACAACGAAATAAAACGATTAAACCAGAGGAAGTGTAAACAAGTATTCTGTTAAGTATTTTTGTGAATCTATTAGATTTTTTTTAATTAGAAGCGATGATGGTTCAGCGGTTAGCGTTCGAAATGTGGTACGAAGTTTTCGGTGAAGCAAAATATCGTAACAAAAGCATATTATAGTGCTAGGGTTTTTTCTAAGCCTGCCCGGCTAGCTACCACTCTCGAGTTTAAAATCTGTAGCCAAGCATCTATAGGTGTGTTCGAGCATACACTTGACAGCTTTGTAAGGTTAGCGTGTCTACCGTCTTAGACCACATAGTAACTTGACATCAGGTGAGAATGTGATCAAATATTATAAAGAATAAAAAAGTGTGTGTACTTATGCACACGCGTTAGAAGTTCTACTTCTTTGGCGTAACAAGATAAAAATCTTTTCAAAAAATTTATCTTTCGCCTTATTCTACGTTTGTAGGAAAAACGACACTAACAATAGAAAAAAAGTATTTAATACATTGAAAGTTTTAATACAAAGAAATACAAACAACAAATATAAAGAAACAGAATGTTGACTATAGTTAACTTCAGGGTGTCGGTTTTTTCGTGACGGTGTGCGCGCGCGTCTTAAAAATTTACTCTCATCATTTTTCCCTAACGCGCCAAAAGAAGTATAACTTCAAAAAACGTAATAATGTCAGTTAGTGAACCAGTTATTTATTAGATCAGATTGTCTTTATAAATATAAAATTGTCATATACGCGATTGTGTTTCGTAACAGTAGGCCGATAGAACTAAAGTACATACAATCCAGTTAGTTAAAACTTTAGTTGTAAAATTATACATTTTGGTTAATTGTATACTCGAAACATACAAACATTTCAAACAAACTAAAAGTATATAAACAGAGGTCAAAAGTTACCTACGCCCGGGGACACTTTTCATTGCGTGTAAAAAGTCCCATTAGATGTGACATATAGGGATAATTTACATTCGCTTTGTATTCTCTAACACCTTTGTTTTTGCCTTCTAAACTCATTTGTTAGATAGAAACGTGTATTCACCTGTATACAATTTAATGGTACTGTTATCCGCGAAGGACGATTTTAACTGTGTAAAATTATGCGTAATATATGGTGCATAGAGTCATAATGGTAAGCCACGCTTGAGGTAAAATGGGGAATAAGATTTCGGTGCGATAACAGTTTCTATTAGTTGTTAGGACTCGTTCAGTTTCTCGGATATTAGATGTTTTATACAGTCATTGATTTCATCAAATTTGTTTATCTATTTGAAAACAAATGGGTACTGGATGAGCTTATATGATACGGAGCCAACATATTGAGTGTATAATGGCGAACTAGAAAGTGCGAGTCCTTGTATTAACACTAATAAAAACCTACTCTTGTTGGTGTGATATTCTCGACGACAAATTAATAATTTACGTATTGATTTTAATTACAAAGCTCTAGTAAGTATCTCGCGTACTTAACTCGAACCGTTATATTACAATAACTTTTGATAGAGTTGACCGATTTGAATGAAACAAAGACTAAGTTATTCTTTTGAATATGCTTTTCTTGGCGAATGGTTCATACAAACAGACAGATAGAACGACATTTCAAAAATGATTGAAATGTATTTTATTACCTGTAACAATTTTTTTCACGAAAATCGAAAAATACAGACTCGTTAAATTTATATTCTTATTATACGTATATATATATATATATATATACACTCATATATACATCTGTATATATATACAGAAGAAGATGAAACTAAAGAGAATATGATTAAATATTTTCTTAGAATTATTCATAAATTCATATTAATAATGAATCCTAACTAATTTTATAAATGCGAAAATCTTTCAACTAATATTTTGCGTACACATGCGTACATAAAATGACATACGGTAACTTTCATTGTATATATTAAAACACTATTAAATAAAATTAATTATAAATAACTAATTATACTTACTTGCGCTTAATATTTAAAATTGTAAAGTATTGTCAACGCAGTTAGGTTACCTTAAACAAATTCCGCATGAAGCATCACTGTTCTTTAGGAACCTGACCACGTCACTGAGCAACCTTGTTGGTGTAGGTATGCACAGTTCGGCTGTAACGTTTATTGCTCAGTTACCGTTGGATAGGCAACCCGCCCTCAATTTCTCATACTCTTGATGTGCCCAAACTATTAGTTTGTTCTCGCTTAAAAAAATTCTGAACAACGTTTTGTGTTGTAATTACTCCTTTCCTAATGATCGCAGTAAAAATTAAAATAATAAAATTGAATAAAAATTAAAATAATTTCAATAAATATAAAGTGCATAGATGATTGTCCAAATCAGACAATAATCGTAGTGATTAGTGCGTTCAAGGAAAACAATCTTTGTAATACTATATGGCATATATAATACCCACTATAAGCATCCCGCTTTAAGACCACATTAAAATTAAATCAAAACCTCTCTTTCCTCTTATTGCGTCATCATTTTCTTTCAACTCACTTGATTTCACTCTGCATGTATATTAACACAAATTATAACTGTTCACCATTAGATAATAGAAAATAGCTAAGCAGTAATAATAATTACATTACATTAAAATAAATTTCTTCAGACTGAATTATTAATAGTAGTTTTATAAGTTTTTATAATAAACTTTCATTCATAATATCCCTTCCATTATCATAAGCAATTTACTCCGAAAAGAATATAAATTGTGACGTAATCCATTATCTGCAAAATATTGAAGTTTGGTTTGAGATGTTTGCTGAAATAAGGAAATTTAAAAGTCGAAAGTTGTTCATTGAAACTCCTTAAGAGCAGGGCCGTAACTCCATATCTAGTGTATAATTAATTTGGGCCCCCTTAGGCTACAGGGGCCCCGACTTATGCAAGCAAAAATATGTGAAACATTATCCAAAACCTCAGATTCTTATTAATATGTGGTTCCTGTTGAATACATAATAAAAATGGGAAAACAAGTGTAATTTTTCTTGATCTTAGTGGCTGCTATAGGTCACACGTCGTGGTAATATACACAATAAAACTCAATAGTAAGAAGTCTCTTATAATAATTTCCATGTCCCTCTTTAAAACTGACTACGTCACTGCTTAAAATACTAATCGCATCGTCTTTCAAACTCAGATTTTTGTTTTCAACGAATATTGGCTTTTCAAACAGTCTGTGAGCTTTATTAAAACATCATGGAATTGGTAAGTAGAACTAATTAGAATTCGATATATGCATTATTTATTGAAACATCATTTAATTGGTAAGTAGAACTAATTAGAATTCGATATATGCATTATGTCGAGAGATAATTGAGGGGGCAGTTATAAAAGTATGAAGTTATTCTATATTGACGTCATCTTTAGCAACAGATACAGCAATTCCATTAGTGAATAAAGTTACGAATATATGTGTACACTATACTCGATATTGATGCCCTGTATTGGTAAATTGTATAGTATTATTAGACCTGACGCAAATAGCAAACATGCGTATAGCCTGTCAATCGGTATTAACATACCAAAAGGCCCAAATAAACCAAATATTTGAGTAGACCGTTTTCACTTGTTAAGTTCATAGACACGTATGTAGTTGACATTTCAGACGTATTGATACCATATTTTCGTCTATATAAATAAAATAATAGCGATCTTCTGTTATGTGCGTATTACGTAAATTGTACTCGCTATATTTCGATCATTTTAAGTTTTACTTCTTAGACACTTAGTAGGTTCTTTGTAGGTGGCAGAGCCACACTGAAGCTATTACTGGTTTCAGCACGAATGAGTCGGCTCGCTCGGGGTAGTATAATCCTCTCACAGAAAACCGACGTGAAGTAACATTGCTTGCATTGTTGCGTTTCGTTCGGCCAGTGAGAGCGCCAGAGGCCCACCTACCCTCCCCCTTCCCCCTCTCCTATCCACTCTCCTCTCCGCTCCCCTGTCCTTGTCCCCAAACACAGGCTGGCAACCCACTTAGGACATCCCCGGGTGTTGCTAGTGCCTATAAGCGGTGGTGATCATTTAACATCAGGTGACCCAGTTCGTTCGCCAGCTATGATATAAAAAAACTTAGATCTTACACAAAAATAACATAATTTCACATTTAAAATAACATTATTACAGTTTTAAGATACTATATTTTTTATAAACACTAAGCTTTTAGCAGTGTGTGAAGTGGGCAAGCGGTGTGATGCGCATGATTAGGAAAGAGGAAATAAACAAATAACATTGTTTATAAAGAAATTTTGTAAGCAATTTTGGCTATAATTTTTTTTATGTTTTTTCCTCTCCACACAAAGTATATTATTAAGATAATGAAATCGCGGGTATCAGCTAATCTATACTAATATTATAAAATTGTAGGGTTTGTGTGGTTGAACGCACTAATCTCAGGATTAAAAAAATTTCAGTGTTAGCTGATTTATATAACCTATATCATCACGTTAAGACCAATAGAAGCGGAGCACCAATGAAGGACGTCTCAAAATCGTTTTGTTTTTCCTTGTGAGAGCTTCCGCTATGTGTTAGTTAGTGTTGGACCAAAGTAACTCACTATTCCACGCGGACGAAGTCGCGGGCAGAAGCTAGTTTCTACATATTTTTAATATCAAAACTGAACTATCTACGATAAATATGTTTTAACATATCTTTGTTTTAGGCTAATAAGATCAGTGCTGTTTTCAATAATTCGTGAATAGGTATGTAGATATTTGGCATGTTTATGTTATTTACTGTTTGTGTGATATATTTATGATATCTGAAAAATGATATCTGAATATTCCTACACAAATACACTAAGCAAAGTAAAATATCGCTACTGGGAATAATCTATCACAAAAGTTTGTAACATACGTAGAAAGCAAAAACGATTCAGTGTAATAACTGAGACTTAATTTATAAAGAAAATCTAAGCAAACTTGTTTACTGCAAGTTGATGAAATAAACAAAGATATAATTATTTAAGTAATTACATTAAACGAATTAGATATTAATCTAATATATAAAATTCTCGTGTCACAGTTTTCGTTGCTATACTCCTCCGAAACGGCTTGACCGATTTTGATGAAATTTTTTGTGCTTATCCGGTATCTATGAGAATCGGCCAACATCTATTTTTCATCCCCCTAAATGTTAGGGGTAGTCCACCCCTAATTTTTTTTTTTTATTTTTTAGACAAAATTTTTAATTTCTATTTTTTTATGATACTACATACAAAAATACATACAATCCTCAATTTTCACCCTTCTACGATCAACCCTTATTTTTTAATAGCCATAGGTAATAACCGATTTGGTGCAGACGAAGTTGCACGGGTCAGCTAGTTAACATCTAAAATTCTTGGATCACTGTTGACTCTGTTAATTGCTGTTTGTGAACCTGATTGTAGGTTCATAAATATTTAGCTTCGTAATATTTTGTTGGACACAACATATTTTGAATATGTATAATGTATGAATGTATCAAGATTATAGATTTTTACTAGAGAGAATATAGGGCAATAATAACGAAAAATCAACTTTAAAAACATTTCGTCTATCTGGCTGTTCGTTCCGGCTAATCTCCGAAACGGTCGGACCAATTTTGACTGGACTTTCACTGCGAGATAGCTTATAAGAAGTAACTGAGGTTACTTCTATTTTTGTAAAAAAAAAACAGTGTTCCGTGCAAACAAACCAAACTAACAAAGGAGTGTCCAGTCATGTGCGCGCTCCACGCTTTAGAAAATTTTAGTTGCTAAATTCCACGCGGGCGAAGTCGCGTCTAAAAAATAGTATTCTAATAATTTGTTATCTACATAGTGTTATACTACTTACAATATTACATATTATAATTACATTAATATTAGAGTAATTAAATCAAAATTAACATGTTTAATATGGACAGGTGTCCAAATTAAAAAAATATTTAAAACGTTGCCCTTAACTCTATAACAGCATTACTTCAGACATGGCTAATGAAAATTAATTAAAATTTTGTATACTTTACTGAGTCAACAAAAAAAACTCTTCGAAATTTATATCAGGCGAAAATGTTCCAAAAATTAATAAGACTGTAAAAGAATGAGAGTTCATAAGCAAAATTAAATAATGCATTGGAGTATTAGAAGTACTGTATACCCATTATATAAACGAAGTATACGTATTGTAGATTCTAGAAAATGATTATGGAAGTGAAGTTCCTGTGTCCGCACTCTAAGGTAAATAATCTAATATATGATTATTATTGCGGTAACACGTCTATGAAACGACGAGGTCCAAATTGCGTAGCAAATTTAATTAATTAAACCTATGTCCAAGCTATGAATAATACAGTCCTTTATAATAAATAGGGTTTAACGACATATGTCGAATATGTAAGTGTTCCTAATTTTATACATGGGATGGCAACCACCACACCCACACTGATCGGGGTACCTAGCCTAGTAGTGGACTGTACGTAAAATTGGCTGGAGGTAGATACCCCAGGATAAATATTTGCCGAAAGAATTTTCTTTATAACCGGGATAAACGCTCACTTACCTGATATAACGTCTTCTCCGCCGCCGTTGCCGATGGTGAGAGCACCAGATGTCCAACACGTACACACCCAATGCACAAAAATAATGTTCCGAGCCGCCGTGTCGCTTGTATGGTGAGCGAGTTCGAATAGTGCGCGTTAGGAACAAGGGCCGCCGAGCAAGTGACCGCTCATCACCGATTTTTCGTTGACAAAATGTCTCAAAAATAAATTTTGTCTACCCCCAACCAATTTATGCCCGAACAATACAATTCTAGAAATAGTGCTGCGAAGATAGTCTCTCTAATTTGCCCCAACTCCAACGGTTTATATCAGACATTTGATAAGTCAGCGTGAATTTCTCAATTATCACATCCAACATACGTGCACCACAACGTGCATAGATCAGGGAAAATTGCATGCATATTGCAAATACGTGCCGCACTCCTATCCTTGCTATTTCCCTACAGGGGTTTTACATTGCATTACTAAGTAAATGAATACTTTTGATTATGAAATGTATTAAGTTCCGATACAATGATATTTTAAAAAAGTGGGTGTACGCTTATGACAACACGATAGAAGTGAAAACTTATAAATATATACATGCGAACTAAAGTTCATATAGATGTATCAATGTATAAATAAATAATAGTCATATTTAATAAGTAATAAATAATATATACACTTCAAATACCAAACTTTATTTACAAAACATACATAATACGCTAATATTATTTAATTGTTATAAAATGTAATAATAAAAAAACGTAATTATTGCAGAGACACACACTCCTTGTCACAGTACACTAGATTGATGTCGAATGAAACCGATTAAATCCGATTCAGCGTCACTGATCCGAGCGTTACTGTACACTTTTTTTCAATCTCTGTATTCAAGTGTGATAGAAGCTATTTAACATTTTACTCTAGAATCGTCACCGTCACAACAATATCCACTTCAAGATTCTTGTACAATTGAAATTATTAAAAATATTTTATATATTAATTACATTTTAAAATAGACACTAGAATGAGAATGAAAAAAACCACCAAGAATATATTAAAAAATATTGATATCGAGGGCGTACATCATCTAAAATAAGCTTTCTTCTTTTAAGTATATAACCATTTCGATTATTTTCAACAAAAGCAATAATACTCGAGTTCATATGTTGAAGTCTGAAATGTGTTATTGAGAATACACTAGTATTGGCGCACGAGGTCTTAGAAGTTTATAGGCTATAGAATAAAATTGATATGTATACTACACGAGCAAACAATTGTTTTGTAGCTAGCATCTCTTGTTTGTAGAAATATCAGAATTTACTATTTTGAATGTGCTGTTAAGTTATATTATATATCAAATAAATTTATAAATGTTTCTTACATCGTAAAATAGAATACTTATGAAAATAATTTTAATACTAGCCCATAATTTTATACGAATTAATTACAGTATGAGAATTAAGGACAATTAAGAATGCCATATTAAGGGATAATGTATATATTATGCTATAAGATTCTAAGAATTGGATCAATAGTTCCGAATATCACCTATCACCAAAAATAAACCTTAACCTAAAGCCAAAACCCAAGACACACAGTCTCGAATAAAAGTAGCGCTCAAAACCGTCTCGCAAAAACTCCCAAATATACATACGTGATTATAGTTATGCGATAATCTTATGATTTTGCAAATTCGACCTTACCTGAATGACTTAAAGTTGTTTTTACAAGGACGCAAGCAACGCTAGACTATTTGAAATGAGTGCATAATCTAAAATTATGCACTCATTTTTGTGTGCCGGCTGTGAGATGTTAGTGTGCTTCTTGGGTTTTTGTATGTGAATGCTTATTTCTCTAACAAAACAGAGTATAGATTGCCGTAACATCACTTAAACTTATTGAAGACTAGCTGACCCGTGCAACTTCGTCTGCATCAAATCGGTTATCAGCGGTTTCAATTATTTTTTTAAATGCGAAAAATTTCTAAATTTTAATAAATCTAAAATTTGGGTAAGCAGCGGCAGGGCTTTCTTCTCGTTCGCCCCGTGAGGGGCACGCGCGGGGACCGCACCAGGGTTACCCCTCTGGCGGTGGCTTCGCTCTCCCCCCGTTTAGCGGGGTGTCTTGTGTATTGGGATGCGCGCCTCTTGAAAGGCGCTCTCCCGGAGAGGTCTCGCCTATCAGTCGGTGTGCGATGGTCGTCTCGGTTCTGTGAAGGGTGAAGGGCAGACCAGCATGCTTGAGGCGCATTAGTTGCGCAGCAACTTCCATATTTGGTCCCCGAAATCCGCTCTGATGGCGCAGGCTTCTTCCGGAGAGGCTTTCTCTAGTCTTCGTCTGTGGACTTCGATGTTGTCGGCTTCTAGCCTCCAGGCTTCTATTGTTATTCCGGGCATGCTCGTTGATGTGTGGGTATCATATACGGCGGGTATAAGCCCGGGCGTCCCCATCAGTGGCAAGTGGCGGTTGTTTTTTTTTTTTTTTTCGAACTGACTATGCTATTCACCTGGCAAGGTCTTTACAGCTTCACCGGACTACGGCAAGTAGCGGCGCGGCTCTCGGCTTTATATATCCGCGCAGACGTATACAACGTATATCGTCCAGCATAAGCTGAACCCAATTTTATATGATTGATGATATAGCTCTGAGGTCAACTTACATTGGTTATAATAAATTTCCGAAACTGATCATTTTTAACTTATATTTATTATTATTATGTAATCATAATTTTATATAGACCATTATTATTATTATAATTTAGTAAAGTTGCAGTCAATGCTACTGAACAGAGAAAGAACAGTAGTTAGATAGTTTAACAAATGTTCGACGTGATTCTTTAAATTAGCATAACTTTTTTATTTATGAACTGATTAACATGAAACAAACACTAAATGTTAAATGAAGCTTACCACAATATATCAGTGAAAACTACATCTAAATCGGAAAAGTCGTTTCTGAGATTAGCGTGCACAAACGCACAGATAGACAGACAAACAGACAAAAATTCTAAAAATCATTGTTTCGGGTTCTATTGAGTTTATAAAGACCCCTAATAATAGTTTTTCTCATATATATTTAATGTACAGACAGCGGTCAGTTACATTTTTATTATATGTATAGATATTGGTTTTTTTTTGTAAATGACAAAAAACGTAATTTTACGAAATTATTTACACATTTGTTCACTTATTTCAGACTAATTTTTTTTTTAATTTTTTTGTTATTAATGTAATTCTATAGTGTTACTTTTTTTCAAATTACATACGAAAATATGACTTTTTTAAATTATATTTGTTCTTTTATATCCAGTACAACGCACGTCTCACGTGCATCTTAACATTAAGCAACATATTATTGATCAATTTCACAAGGACGAATGCACGGTTAACAGTTCATCACTACATAGTGTAAATCAAAGTCCACCAAGCCACGTCTGTCTGTCTGTACGCGATAAACTCAAAAACTACAAAACGGATTTTCATGCCGTTTTCAGTTATTCATGGGGAAAATTTAGGTAGTCAAAGTTTTCTTTTTATTACCAGGTGAGCCCGCTAGCTTAAAACCAAGTAGCTCATTAATTAGTTATCTTCCCATGAAAATCGGTTCAACCGATTTGGGGATAGCACTGCGGACAAAGTCTTGGGTAACAAAATAAAATAGTCTAAGTAACTTCTTATACGGTGAGTTATCTGCCAGTGAAAGTCCCGTGAAAGTAGGTTCAAGCATTTCGGATATTCTACTACGGCCGAAGGCGGATTAAAAACCTAAATTACTTCCTATGAAGTCAGCTATCTACCAGTGAAACTGTTTACACATTTGTTCACTTATTTCAGACACATTTTGTTTTTGTCATTACTATAATCCTATAGTGATAATTTTAATTATTATGCAATTAAAAATATAAATGTAAAAACACAATTCCTTTCAGCTAACAACAAAATTATACAATAATAAATCATAATACAAGAAACTAAGCAAAATGCCGTAGTTTAACGGCATATAGCAACCGTAAGCCGACTACGATATGCGCTCCACAAAGTTTATGTAATATCATTCAAAACTGCTCCCGTATTCACTTCGATTCTCTCTAGAGTGAAATAGAGACAGAAGCCAGCTAGTTTTATTTAACCTATTTGGGTAAATTTGCAATAAAGCGACTCTCCGCTGTCTAAATCGTAAATCTATGCATAAGCCGTTCGTGCATCGCTGTCTTTTGTTTATTTATTGTTTATTAGCTTCGTACGAGTATATTAATGAAGGAAATGAGGCCTAATATTCCCTTTACAATACGAACATGTAATTAAGTAAAATAGCTGGATTTTTAAATTCAAATTTTTGAAGTAAAACTTCTTTAGGCGCGACCTGGAGGTAACTGTACGACAATGCAACGGAAGTCCGTTACGGCAATACGGCAATATGACGTCACGATTCTGTACCATCCGGTTTTTAAATATTTTCGATTTTGTCAATAAATAGTTTATAAACAAATCAATCAAATTTTTTTGAAAAAGAAAAGTTAATAAAAAATATTAAATTAAATAATAATAAAAATCATACAATATAATTAATTATGTACTTATGGGCGCATGATAGTGCTGCCATCTGGTTACAATGTAAGTAAATAACAAATTAAATCATAGCTATCTGCTAATTCGGAACTTAAATAACACAGGAAATATTATTAGCAACTGTTTATTATAAAGTAAATAAAACAAAGAAAAGTACACAAAAAAAAAATTAAAATATTAAATTGAATAATAATTAAAATCATACAATAGAATATGTATATAGGGACGCGCGACCGTGCTGTCATCTGGTTTCAATGTAAGTAATTAACAAATTAAATCAAAGCTTCATTATCTGTGGTGCCATAGTTTTACATCAATCGGGTGTCATGGTTACACGCACTCATTTTTCCATTTTCCGTACAATTTTTTTAACATTTTCGTTCATACGAACCTTGTTCTAATAATTACAAACACATAAAAAATTAATTAGTCAAATGGATGCTGCCGTTCGAAACTAATGCGCTTACATACATTGTGCAATTACCTTTTTTTATATACCAATTTGTTGTTAAGACTAGGGGTTAAGTTTTAATTTATAAATACAAACAATATTTTTTGCCAATTATATATGTTTTATAATTTTAGCAAAATGAATTACAGCTGTCTAAAGATAAATTTACTAAATTACAACTTTTATGTTGTTTTTATTTATTTTATTTGAAGCACGAAACAAGATATACACAAGGATAGTATATAACATGTATTTTTCAGAATAGACTCTATATATGTACAATCTTAATTATAGGCGTTTACGGCGTATTATATGCAACAGCAAATAACTTAATTAAATGAAAAAGCTAAAACAAAAACAAATAAAAACACTAACCTTACATACAAAAAGGAACAGAAAATTTCATTATTATTTTAAGTATCTTAAATAAATTTCTTTATATTTCCTTAGACCATTTATGAATATATCTAGATCTGAGATTTTACATTTAGAATTATAAAGTGATGTCATTCTGTTCAGTGGAGAGTAAAGGCCCAAATTTGTTCGTGAATCATTCGTAGAGAAAATAAAAGCGTGAAGCTCTAGGCAGCTTTGCAGAAACAGTTATACCAACTCTGCTTAATAGTTCAGGTGCGTCTAAGATTCCGTACATAAATTTGAAAAAAAAATTAGATCAAGTAACCCTCTGCGATCTTTTAAAGCATTTAAATTAAAATTGAAATCTGTATTGGTTATGAGAAGTTTTATCCTTAAGTGCTATTGAGGATAATAATAATATGGTCTATACAATCCCACTGCAGGGCTCAAGGCTACTTCTCGAGGGAACTTACAGACATGGGGTAAGTATGGGTGATTAGAAATACTGTGAAATTTATAGTTCTATACTTTTCACATAGACGGCTAACCTGCTAACCTACACGAATAATTTTCAGGTTCATTTTATATCACTATATTTGCCTTCACTGTCATACGATTTAAATTACTAAATGTACACGAATTTTAAAATATTCGTTGGCTTACTTCACGGTTTAAACCGACACAAATCGAATAGATATTCAACTGCAACTAGTTGCAAAAACTGCAAAAGTATAGGAATGCAGGAAAAATCTGTACTTTATTATTAACCCCTTGAGTACCGAGAACCATAATGGTTTAAGCTTTATACAAACGAATGTAGACCTTATGAAGCACGGGTCGACAGACAGTTTGGAAGCATATTTTTTTTTAATAAATGTTTGAATCTATTACACAACTTTGTGATGACAGACGCACAGGATATTGGCACATAGATACAAGATGCGACGGCGTAAAATTGAAAAATAAAACAACAACCGACATTCTGAGATTTAGTTCTTAATTCAGAAGCCGAGGCATTAATTCCCCGCGTAGATTGTACTATTTACAAAACATAACATAGTTACAAAGCATTTAAGTGCTGAAATATGGGTAGTTAGCGTGTACTAAACACTCGGACACATTCGTTGTTTGTGAACATTAGACACGCGAAATGTTCCCAGGATATTTATAAGCGGTTAAAGGCTGGCATATTTAATAAATTTACCTACAGCAGCTAATATAATAATTCATTAGTATTTTCTTTATATGAACATAGTTTAATTATACATCAAAAATTCTATATACTTTGTCTTTATTTATTTCTTCATTACGTTTTTGTTAACAGAAGAGAAAAGCAATATAAAAATCATAGAGCCGCATGCGTGACTAAAAGGAATATGTAATATTTTGCATAACGTATATTAAAATAACATTCCATAAAAATTATTCTTTACATGAATGCAGAAATGGAACCCTATAATTATTTATTTCTCAAGAGTAAACCTATAGCAAACATCAGTTACAAAATGCCAAATTCAGATGACGTACCGATCGCAGTTAACCAACGACAGCAGTTCCTCTGTAAATGTAATACCAAAATTTTATGAATAAATATATCGAGTAGAGCAGTTGACATATTTAATATAGTTAACATGACTTGATTTATCAATTTAATGCTGCTATCATTTTGCTTTTGATGATACGCAACAGAAAATAACATTGTCCGTCAATTTATATTTCGATACAAAATTATACGAGTAGGGTACTATTAATATAAATAAATATATTACTATTAAAGAAGTCTACATTACTATAGATAATAGATATGCAATGAGTTCATAGTTCTTGTACTTAGTAATAACTGATCTATATCTATATATTCTATGAAGGCAATTGAACTTATATGCCACTAATGATCCGTCCCGGTTTCACATATAATGGGTTTTTCACAGTAATGTGACGTCATGTGTGTCTAATTTTAGATCTATTTTTTGACGCTTTGATATATACAGTTCCTCAAAATCATACAAGCTAGGTAAGAATATTCACAAAAACAACTTTCTTTTTGTTGCCCGTAATTTTCTCCCAAGTCATTTACTGAAATCTTATTGTGTTAATTATTATCTAAATGAAACGCTCAACTCTACTAAATTTTGTTATTCGATAAGGATTGATAATATATCGATAAAATAGTGTCGTAAATAACAAATTATTTTTTAATAATATGTAAGAAATAAACATATACCCTTAGGCACTGTTCTGTAGAAAATGTTAAGATGTAAAATTGGGTGTTACATTATTTTTATGTATCTCATAAGCGTTAGCCAGCGTTTCCAATATAAGCGTTTCAAAAGTTCTTACGACTTCATTAGAATACATTGACTTTTCTCTGCTTTATATTCATATAAACTTTGAGCAAGAAATTCTCCAAATGATAGTGAAAATTGTACCACAATCTAATACGTAGGTAGTTTAACACAGAGATGCAAAAAATAATTTCGTTTTATAATATTTATAATAAATTATTATTATTATATATATAAATATATATTTATAAATTAATTTTTGTTATTTAATAAATTATAAATATACTAGCGGTCCGGGTGGACGTTGTCCTTCCTTGATAATAAAAAAAATAATCTAAAATAATCAACCGCAGAACCACCTACCGGGTCCAATTGTGAATCTAAACCATTCTCGGATCCACCCGAACACGCACACAAAATTTCATCAAAATCGGTCTAGCCGTTTAGGAGGAGTTCAGTGACATACACACGTACATAAGAACTTTATATATAGAGATAATATATATTTATTATATTTATAAATATTACAGTTAAATGTTTCGCTCGTATATCTAGTAATAAATGATGCTTAACATAACACCGAATACTAAATCGTGTTAAATAACATAATAAGTACAAAAATGTAATTTTACCAAAAGTTTTAACAGTAACTTTAGGCTTTATTTCAGGAGACTATGTATTTAGGTTAAAAAATAAGAGAGCAGTGTAATTTAACCCTCATAACGTCGAAAACATTACCGACCTAACGCAATATAACATCTGCCGTACAACAGCCTGTAAATGTGCTCAGCTAATAACAAAATAATACCTAAATAAATCATAGCAAAGTCATAAAAGTACGTTCCCACGAACACAAGAATCCGAGCTAAATGGTCGTCTCTGAGGTCACATAACAGCAATGAACTCAATGCAACATGCATTTTACCGTACATTCGTGTAATACAACTTTAAACTTTCCTTGTATTCGCTTGAATTGTCCCCTGAGCCGTATATACAAAGAAGCTAGTACGAAACGAGCCATTTTGTTTAAACTATTCATATGATTTTACATTCAAATTGCTCCTATAGTATTGAGCAGTTAAGTTTCTAGTTTTATATTTACTAGTATATTATACTAATATAAGAGAATATTGTATATATACGTCGGTACTAATATATAAAACAAGAAATAAAAAAACCTTTCTCGTACTATAGTATGGGTAGAGTAACATCTCAGCCAATATCTTCTATACATATAATAAAAATGAAGTGTCTGTATGTAATATCAAAATATTTTTTTTTACTGATTGGGTATGTGAGTATACATGCTACTGATAACAAAAATGCAATAAAAAAAAATCGGTTGTCTGTCTGTCTGTTTGTTCCGGGTAATCTCCGAAACAGCTTTATCGATTTTGACGGGAACTTCACTGAGAGGTAGCTAAAATTGTGATTGTAATAAACGCTAAAGGCTACAAATAAAAAGAACAAAGTAACAGCCAGAGCAAAGCAAAATTAAACAAAAGTAAAATAGCAGTTGCGTCACTTCTATCAGGTTTCACTACCAACAAAAATCTACCAGTTTATAGTTGTTCAAATAAAATAATTATATTACCACCAAAAACATATTTCTATGTAATCTCAATTACTGTAACGTGTGTTTGAAGAAAATATTCATTTATAAACGTCATATGATATAAACTTCATACATTTATTAAAGCAAGTATTTCGAGTAATACCAATGAAGTATAGAAAATTCCCTGAAGGCACGTAAGTAATTTATTTTTAATCAGAAATAAATAGCAATGAAATATTTCTCAATGAAAAGCAAACATTCATCAAATATGTTACGAGTACATTTGGTATTTATCTTTCTGTTTTTTTATATTATGTCATTACAGCTACCTTTCTTCATATGGGCCTACAAGAACCTAATTTTGAGCAGGGCTATATATGCATATATATATAGTAATAACGTTTGGGGCGGCAGTTATAAAGGTATGACGCCAATCATAGACGAAGTCCTCGTCTTCTAATCGATCAGTCACTCAAGACCAATCAAGTATTTCAAGCATGGATAATGAAATCGTTTATCTTAAACAGCAGATACAGTAGTAGACTTCTGAACGTTAGTTAAATGTTATCTTTAGCAATATGAACGGTCCGTCGCCCCACGCGAGTACAAACCTCGCTCCTTTCTTTTTTCGAACTGAATATGCTATTGGTCTGACAATCCTTTACAGCTTCACCGGACTACGAACACGGCTCCTATTTCGCTACATCTTTTATAGGCTTGCTTCATATTAGAGAGTAGGGCCTAATATTTATGTCAGTACAAATACTTTTTAACAGACGAACGGGCATTTGCGTCGTCATTTAATATCAGGTGTCATGTGGTAAATGAAAACTAAAAAAAAGTAGTCACAATTTAGCACACCAAATTTTTTGAAAACCCAAAACATAAATGTTGCTAATAATTCATATAACGAATAAGGATTACAGTGACTTTTATAGATTTAATTTTTAATCGCTTGTCCTCAGCGTAAAAAACCTTATTTCAAAGCGTTGTTACATAATAATATACCAAAACAACATACCGTGTTGAGAAATGGACTGGGTTGAGGGTTTTCAACGCAACGCCACAAGGGAACTCGTGAGGGTAGAACCCTTATTCTGTAACGCTGTATTAAACTTCCTATCCCTTTCATACGTAATATATTGTTATAGGGTAAAACAGGAAAGCATTATATTTAAGAGCGTTGCTGCTAGTGAACTAACGGAATATGACCGCTGACCAGCCGACGATAAATTGATTACCTGTATGTCACATGGTTTTATATGATAGAACTTAATCTTTTATCTTATATTGTGTCATTTATTCATAAAAATACAAGCATATGTTCTTAGACATACTTGTGTAGAAGAACATTGTCCTGTTCTTCAGTTTACATTTTAATTTCCATTTTAAAAATATTATCTATACAACTTATAATGTATCCAATATTAAGGTTCTAGAAACTTTTTAAATACCTGTATTTATATTATATAATAAGTTAAGAAATACAAAATTACACACTTCTTAATTTGCAATTTCACTGTTGATCACAATGTATATACAAATTTGTAGACAAAATCCTTGATCACTTTAACATATATATGGAAATTCGATCATAATTCATTATAACATTTAAGTTTCAACATTATCGTGTATTTGTTTCTTGGCAAAGAGTGTGCCTTTATGATCATTGCATGTACCTACAACCTTTTTTATTTTTTTGCTCATGAAATAAATATTTAAGAAAAGAAGAGTACTTCAGTTACTTTTCTCGCGATAGAGTGACACTTTGACAATGATAATTATCCATTCACTAACTCAACGTACTCAACACAGATCACTCCATATACTTATACAGTAGAGTGCACATATGGTGGAAGAGTTTTTCTTACTATATTTGCCCATTGTTTTTAGTGCACATACGTGTATCACTAACCATTATATGTATGACTAGATTAGCTAGCTTAGCTCAGTCAGATCCGCGATAATTCAGTTAAAGTAATAAGCTGAGTTTCGAATACTTGGCGCCCTAAGGCTTATTACCACAAAGCCTTAAGCGCTCGCCCAAAGAAAGGTCAGTGAAGCTTTAAAAGACGGTCAGCGTACAGACAGTTCGAAAAAAAAATGTTATTTTGTTTTACCTTTCATTAAGTTTCACTTTATCGAAATACATATACAATAGAACCTTGATAAAGTAAAATCCTCTATAATTTCAAAAAGTTTTATTTTTATGTAACATCTGTATCTATTTTATTTCACCACTTCATCTGGCGCATTCGGATAAAAATAGGAACTGTATATTAAGTCATCAATCACTCTCTAACATAAACCCTTGATAAATTAAAAACTCTATAACTTAAAGTATATAGTGTTTCTCTTAGTTTTTAACTTAACGAAGTTCTACTTTAATATAGTTGATAGTTTGAAAAAAAAAAGCATTTTCCTATTTTTTATAGTAAAGCTCCAGAATTGCTACTAAACAAAAAAAAATTAAGAAAAAGGTGAAAAAATTCTAAACTGTTTTTTCTTCGATTATATATAGACGGACTTGAATAATTACCACAGTCAACCTGTCAGACAAGTCAAACTTAACGTAATGAGGTAGATGCATTTAGGAACAAATTCTTCCACTAAATTTTACTCGCTGAATAAACTTATCATGCTATTATTTTCAGTAAGCATATGTTAATACTTCCGCTTAAAAAATACAGAATATTACAAAAATATATATTTTTAATAAATCGACTTTCTTTAAGACCAATAACAAACATAATCTATATCTAACTTCTTATCATCTCTATATACATGTTCGTGTATCTAAAATCAGCTTCAATGCCACTTGATCGATGAACGATCGATAAAGGTTCGAATCCTAGCGACTAAGCCAAACCTTTTGGTGAAACTATAGTATGTTTATGGGGCTTTTTCTAAGATAGTTAAACATAATCTATATCTAACTTCTTATCGTCTCTATATACATGTTCGTGTATCTAAGATCAGCTTCAATGCCATTTGATCGATGGACGATCGATAAAGGTTCGAATCCTAACGACTAAGCCAAACCTTTTGGTGAAACTATAGTATGTTTATAGGGATTTTTCTAAGATAGTTAAACATAATCTATATCTAACTTCTTATCGTCTCTATATACATGTTCGTGTATCTAAGATCAGCTTCAATGCCACTTGATCGATGGACGATCGATAAAGGTTCGAATCCTAGCGACTAAGCCAAACCTTTTGGTGAAACTATAGTATGTTTATAGGGCTTTTTCTAAGATAGTTAAATATAATCTATATCTAACTTCTTATCGTCTCTATATACATGTTCGTGTATCTAAGATCAGCTTCAATGCCACTTGATCGATGGACGATCGATAAAGGTTCGAATCCTAGCGATTAAGCCAAACCTTTTGGTGAAACTATAGTATGTTTACAGGGCTTTTTCTAAGATAGTTAAACATAATCTATATCTAACTTCTTATCGTCTCTATATACATGTTCGTGTATCTAATGTGATTTGGGGTGTAAGGGGTGTCGAATAACATCATGAGACTTGAGACACCCAAGCCAACCTCACCTGCACGTGGTGCACCCTGCTGAACAACAAACGAGGCAATGGCGAAAGCGGGGTGGTAGGGTTTTACAGCCCGACTGGGTCGCAACCACCATGTATATAGCGAAAAAGCCCGTAATAGTGATACGCTTCTGCGGGTCGTGTTTCGGGATCAGCCTGTGCATATCCAGCTACCGGGCGACTTTCGTCTTGGCACAGGTACCAGTGTGACTCTCCAATGGCTCACCGCCTAAGAGAGCTGCATTGACTCGGCGGACAGGGAGACCTGTAGAAACAGTTGTTCCGCTGGCCGCCCGCGGTACAGTACAGGGGCCTAATTATAACCACCATGAGAGGCTGCCCCACCATGCCGCGCATAATCTTGGGTAGGTTCGTCGTGCCGGTTGGTGACCGGATTTGGGGTTCCGGCGACCTATTCCGGGGGGGTACGGGGGCCCTTCCGTTCGCCGGGTCAGTGCAAATCTTGCAGGTATTACAGTGAGTCGGCGATTAACATTGAATACTTCTGCGCTTGTATGAATGTTGCTCGCTCTTCACGTTTCCTTCTTTCTTAAATCATGACAGCGCAAATAACAAATCTAGGTTCCACAGCGGTGCACAACCCCTACGCCGCTTTTACGATGGAGTTCATCAACATCCGTGGACTTCATTCTAACTTAAATGCTGTTCATCAACACCTTGAGACGGTTCAGCCTGAAATGCTCTTCTTGACCGAAATACAGATACGTCGTCCGGCCGATACATCTTATCTGCACTATCCCGGCTACCAGCTTGAGGCCAACTTTCAAGCTAAAGCCGGTGTATGTGTGTATGTACGGTCGGAGATGTGCTGTCGTCGTTTGCGCTGCATGGAGGATCCTTCCTTTTCCATCCTTTGGCTACACGTGGACCTGGGCACTCAAAGCCGTATCTACGTGTGCCTTTACAGATCCCATGATGGGGATGATGAGACTACTCGGCTCTTTGAATAAATGAGTAAGGCAATAGATGACACACAGGAGCAGTTCCCTACTGCGGAATTGGTGGTCTTAGGGGACTTTAATCCACACCACGAAATGTGGTTGGGTTCCTCTAGGACGGACCATGCAGGACGAACAGCCCATGCATTCGTCTTAACACATGACCTGACTCAACTAGTAATCCAGCATACCCGGATTCCTGATATCACAGGTCATGCGCCCTCTTTACTGGACCTTCTGTTGACGAGTCATCCAACTGGGTATGATGTGTCGGTCAGTGCTCCTTTGGGCACATCGGATCACTGCCTTGTTGTATCGTCTGTGCCACGCGCTCAACCTCCACCCAGTACAAGAATTAAGCGCAAAGTCTGGCACTACTCGTCAGCAGATTGGGACGGGATGCGGGATTATTTCGCTTCCATTCCTTGGCAGCGACGCTGTTTCGACGGGAAAGATCCTTCAGCGATTGCCGATGCGATTGCTGACGAGATTGGAATGGCAATGGAGTATTAAATTCCTTCCTCCGAGATCGTCGGTAATCGCAGGGGACGCCCTTGGTTCAATCGTGAATGTGCTGATGCTGTCAGTAAGAAGCAAGCCACGTATCGTGATTGGATCAAGGGTCGCGCTAACAAGGATCCTAATATCAATATCCTCAAAACAATCTATAATTCTGCTACCAAAGCTTGTAAAAGGGCCTATACTAGAGCGGATGCCCAACGCATTGCATGCTTAGGTCATGAACTCATAAGTCATCCGACTAACAGTCGAGTCTACTGGAGTTTGGCCAAAGCTGTGCAAGCCAATTTTTGCCGTCCAACGTTACCGCCACTGAGGTACTTTGATGGGACACTGGCCTATGATCCACAGGAGAAAGCGACATTATTAGGCAATCTCTTTGCGGCGAATTCCTGGCTCGATGATCGAAACGCGCAACCACCTACTATTCCATGCTGCGGTGTCACTATGCCGGAATTACGATTCAGGCAACGTGACGTATTAAAACAACTACGCTCACTCGATGTTCGGAAGGCCAGTGGTCCGGATGGTATCCCAGCGGTAGTTATTAAAAAATATGCAGCCGAGTTGGCTCCAATACTTACGCGCTTATACCGCCTGTCCTACGTCTCTGGTGTCGTGCCCCGGGCTTGGAAAGAGGCCAATGTTCAACCGATTCCCAAGAAGGGAGATCGATCAGATCCTAACAACTACCGTCCAATTGCCGTAACCTCAGTGCTGTGCAAGATCATGGAGCGGATCATCAACACCCAGCTTGTCCGCTATCTGGAGGATCACTCGCTAATTAACGATCGGCAATATGGTTTTCGCCAAAACCGATCAACGGGTGATCTTCTAGCTTACGTACTGCACCGCTGGGGGGAAGCAATTGACAAGCACGGCGAAGCCTTGGCGATCAGTCTTGACATTGCCAAGGCCTTTGATAGGGTCTGGCACCGTGGTCTTCTTTCGAAGCTTCCGGCGTACGGACTCCCTAACAATCAATGCAAATGGATTTCTGGCTTTCTACATGAGCGCAGAATTTGTGTCCTTGTCGAAGGATGTGATTCGCAGCTCATGTCAGTAAATGCTGGAGTTCCTCAAGGCTCTGTACTTTCGCCAACTCTGTTTCTTCTGCATATCAATGATATGTTGCTTTTAGGCATATTCATTGCTATGCAGACGATAGCACCATCCATGAGTCCTATTACAGCAAGCCTTCTTGCGGTCAGGGAGACACAGAAAAGAGACGGCAGGAACTAGTCATTAAGCTCGACCAATCTTTGCTTCGCATATCAACATGGGGAGCAAGTAATTTGGTTGATTTTAATGCCAACAAAACACAGGTATGCGCGTTTACCTGCAAGCGATCCCCATTTACCCCCCTTCCAGCTCTTCAGAATGTCCCGCTCGCAATGCGAGACAGTCTTAATATCTTAGGCATAGATATTCGCAGCGACCTCAATCCCAGGGATTATATACAGAGCGTGATCTCCACAGCATCTCGGAGACTCGGAATCCTGACGGTTTTTCACGCCTGAACAGCTATATCTCCTTTATAAGGCACAAGTTCGGCCCTGCGTGGAATACTGCTTGCACCTCTGGGATGGTTCGGCAAAGTACCTCTTGGATACCCTGGACAGGTTGCAAAGACGGGCTGTCCACATGGTTAATGATGCAGACATTACAGAGTTCATAGAGCCGCTTCAGTTGCGCAGAGACATTGCCTCACTGAGCGTGTTCTACCGTCTGTATCATGGCGAGTGTTCTGAAGAGTTATTCAACTTGATCCCTTCCTCTCCTTTTCATAACCGCACCACGCGCGCTGGTCTTCGGAGCCACAGTTTTACGGTAAATCCTATCTGGACACGAACTAAAAAGTTCGCAACATCTTATCTTTGCCGTGCCGTGAAGCTGTAGAACAATCTCCCGGCCAGTGTGTTTCCTCCTTCCTATGACATGGGGTCCTTCAAACGCAACGTGAAGAGATACTTACGCAGGCCGGCATGACAGCGGCGACCGGCGATGGATAGTATGTCTCTCGGTAGTCGCCATTGTTTTTGGATTGTACTGTGCTTACCATCACGCACAGTACAGTCATTTTGCCGAGCTACGACAGAAAAAAAAAAATGTAAGATCAGCTTCAATGCCATTTGATCGATGGACGATCGATAAAGGTTCGAATCCTAGCGACTAAGCCAAACCTTTTGGTGAAATTATAGTATAGGGCTTTTTCTAAGATAGATAGCTACTATCCAAGTTGAAAATTTGACGCCAAGCATGTATTGGTATGTTCCGGCAGCTGTTCTTCAAAGCCGGTCTCCTTAGAGTTTAGGTTTAGAGTGTAACCCTTTTAGACAACGTCGTCATTTAAGATTAGAAGATTGTGGTGAAATGATAAAGTATAAAAAACCGATCACTATGAAGTTTTTTTTTATATCATAGGAGACAAACGAACAGATGGGTCACCTGATGTTACGTGATCACCACCGTCCATAGACACTTGCAACACCAGGGGAGTTACAAGTGCGTTACCAGCCTGTGCATGGGAGGAAGGGGAAGAAGGGGGAGAGGGTAGAGAGGGGAAGTGGGCCTCCGGCGCTCTCACTAACCAAACGAAACGCAACAATGCAAGCACTGTTACTTCATGTCGGTGTTCTGTGAGAGGGTGGTACAACCCCGGACGAGACGGCCCATTCATGCTGAAACCAGTAATAGCTTCAGCCTGCTTGAATATTGAATATTGCTTAATAGCTTGAAAAAGTTGGCACACCTGTCATTTTAATGGAGGTCTCTAGGTAAGTCTTAGGTCTCTAAGGTATCTATTAGATAACAACTCACCACTAATTGGTCCATAACACCTTCTGTTGTGTTCAACCGATCACTATGAATATCGCCATTCACATTTATTTATTGTATAACTCAATTTTTTTTTAAAACCAATATTAAAAATTGCGTTACAAGCCACAAGTACAGCTAGGATCATATAAGTAAAGAAAACATTCTTCACCCATATGGATATAAATAAGTCATGAGTGACAAGGACAGTTAATCATAGCAGTTATCAGGGATGTCACACGCACGCGGTAATAATGCCTGTGTGTTTACTAAAGGTGTTTTTTTTTACTAAACATATTTTGTTAAATTTATATACATATTTTTTATTAAATTTAAAATTATTCATATTTACTTTAAATGAATCGTCCATATAGATAAGAAATTGATTTCGCAAAATCTAATTGCGTGGCAATAGATTTAAAAAAATACCAAATCTCATTAGCTGAGTACTTTTAACAAGATAATTAAGGCTCTGATATTTTAGCTGTGAATTTCATGAAAAGGTAATTTTGTTGTCTCATTACCAACAGCTTTATGTAACTATTTATACTGTAATTATTTATGGTGAAATCATTATACAATCTTTTTAGGACAGTACGGACATGCAGGACCTAGAAAAGATGCGTCGGGGGACCCATCTTCCCATTGCACAGGTCCGGCGGACGGAGGAGTCGGCCGGTGTGTACACGGCTGTCTCCTGATGAGAGAACCAGCGGCAGTAAACGCTGCCGCTGGGCCACCCGCTGGGGCGGCACGATGAAGTCTGTAGAGATGTCATGTCGCCCCAACTATAGCGGCAGACGTACACCGTGGGGTTTTAGTCCGCGCGACTCGGACATAATCCACTCCCTCCCCCGGGAGGTTGGCTATCCATAAAGGTTTTCCCCACGTAAAAAAAATGAAAAATGAAATAATTTTTTCATAAGCAATGGCCTTGTTTTCACTTTACATCCAGTTACTGAGACTAAGCATGAATCAGTATATATTAGGTCTTTACCTATGAAATTGCCGTTTTGTATGAAAAAATTTAAACGAATTTTTTTCATGTATTTTTTATTTGTATTAATCGAAGTAATCACCCATGCAATCAATGCATCTTTGCCAACGCAGTGGCAGTTTATTGATGCCCTTCCTAAAGAAATCAGCTGGACGGGAGGCAACAAATTCTTCAAAGGCATTTTGTACGGCCTCTCGGATATTGAATTTTTTTCCCGCCAAGGAGTTATCCAAATTCTGGAAAAAGTAGTAGTCTGTAGGCGCAAGGTCTGGTGAGTAGGGTGGATGACGGAGAACTTCCAATCCCAGTTCTTGCAACTTGGAGACCGTCTGCTGTGCAGTATGAGGTCGCGCGTTGTCCTGCAGGAGCAGCGGAGACGAGCGATTGACTAATGCTGGTTCGAGATGTGCCAGCTTCTCCATCATTGTGTTCAATTCTTCACAGTACACATCTGCAGTAATGCTCACCCCGTTTGGTAAGAAGCTGTGATGAATCACACCGGCACTGGACCACCAAACAGTGACCATCGCTTTTCTAGGGGTAAATTTTCGTTCAGGGCATTGTTTAGGTACTGAACCAGGATCCAACCAACTTGCTGAGCGCTTGCGGTTATCAAACAGAATCCATTTTTCATCGCAGGTAACAATGCGGTTCAAAATTCCTCCATTTGTGTGTCTGTTGAGCAGTACAAGGCACGTCTCGACGCGTACTTCGCGCTGGCGATCATTGAGTTCGTGGGGCACCAATTTGTCAACCTTTTTTACCTTGCCAATTTGACGAAAATGGACCAATATTGTTTTGACGCTAACGTTGAAAGCTGCTGCTAATTCAGCCGTAGATTGTGTATCATCAGTTTCCACAATCGCCTTTAATTCGTCATTGTCGACCAAAGTTTTTGGACGACCGCGAGGTTCATTTTTCAGGTCGAAATTCCCAGAACGGAAGCGAGCAAACCAATAACAGGTAGTGCGTTGGTTTGTAGTGTTAGCTCCGTAAACGTCGTTGATGTTGCGTGCCGCTTGTGCTGCGTTGCTGCCACGACGGTACTCGTTTTCCATAATTACTCGAATTTTAAACGTATCCATGATGACAAAAAAGATTGAAATGCGATGAAAATGTAACACTAATCAATAAACAAATGACTACTTTTGGAAAAAGAATTTCATGTTTTTAAAATAAAATGAATTTGAAATTAGAATTCTTAGCCAAACAAAAATTATTTTGATTTGAAATGGCCAGTACTGTAGAACGGCAATTTCATAAGTAAAGACCTATTATTATTATTTACCATCTTAGACAACACCAGATGAAATTATGGTCATACGCTAAAACCTATAAGGATAAAAAATGACATTATAGATAAATTTTGTTCTTATTACTTACATATAAAGTCGTATTTAAACAGCATGAATGGACCCAAATGATATATACAATATCTTTGCCAAAACAATGTAGCCTACGAGGCAAAAAGAAAACATATCAGAATCGCTAACCGTGAAAATCGAGCTGGAAAGTTGGACCTACAAAGAAAACTTTATAAAGCAAGTTTCACGTAAGAAAATCAACCTTTTCACTGTCTAAAGAAATCGGTTCGTTCACGAACAGTCAAACTACCATCGATTCTCATGAAAGATAAAGTAGTTTTAGTTAAATAAGATTTGATATTCTATTTTGATACGTATTTGAACGTATTATGAATTTAACACTTTTCTTTCGTAAAACCAAGATCGAATACTATTTTGAATCTCAATACGACTGTATTGTTTATGTTGATATTTGGAGTATCGGTATAGTGTACTCGTATATGTTATCTCTACAAATTTAAATCCGTTATTCTGTACATTGCCCAACTAATCCAGAGGTTAACTGATTTGCTCGGTTAACGTACGGAATGAAGAGTTTTAAGCATTTGTTCACAGCTTGTGTTCATTTCTATCGTAAATTCAACCTATACCATTTCATTATATTTAGGACTAGCTTGTGCTCGCGACTTCGTCCGCGTGGAATAGTTACTTAAGACTAACGCTAACCCATCGGAAGCTCTCAAAAGGAAAAAAAACCCGATTTCGAAACATTCTCTATTGATGCTCCGCTGCTGTTGGTCTTAGCTTGATGATATAAGCCTATAGTCGTCCTCGATAAACGAGTTATCTAACACTGGAAATATTAAAGAAAATTAAATCGAACTAGTAGTTCCTGAGATTAAAGCGTTCAACCAAACAAACAAAACCTCTAGCTTTATAATATTAGTATAGGTGTCTTGAATCAAATGTCTTGCTGCTTTCCATCGGACGGCTGGGAGTGAAGCATTTATTTTGTGCACTAGGAGTTTTCCTACCAGTTAAAATCCCATGGTGTACCTTCATCACCTTACTAGCTTTAGCTAGGGGCTTCGCTATCGTTAATGTAGATTTGACCCAACCCTCGGAAACAAAGGGAAATGAAATAAAATTATTGATTTTTTTTTCATTTTTCATAAATACAATTTAGTATTTTACCTAAATAAGTACTCATATCTAAAAACATCATCCTAATCCAAACCAATATGCGAAATGAGAATATACAATGCGAAAGCGTGTTTGTTTGTTACGCTTTCGTGCCTTAATGACCCAATCGATCATCATTAAATTTTGCATACACCCTGTCAGGATTACAGTTAATGACATAGGTTGCTTTTCATCCAGAAAAATGTAGTGTTCCCGAAGGATAGATCAATTCTACATTAACACGGTCGGAGTACAACAAGTACGGAGTAACAAGCTAGTAATGGTATTAATGAATATACAAAAAAAATCGATGCAGTAATAAGGACTGCCGACAGGAGTGAAAAGTCAAAACAATGGAATAACTGTGTTCTCTTTTGAATTTTGAATTGAATTATAATCTGAATTTTTGAAAACTAGCGGGCCCGGCGGACGGTGTCCCGCCCTGATAATAAAAGAGTTGGAGGCGCAGTTGCGTTCTCGGCGCCATTGAAGGTTCTATACTATGAGAGAGGACTGTGCGAGCGAATTTTATGCTAAACTATATTGTGATCAGCTATATGACAATGAAGACAAAATTGGGAAGGAAATTGGCACATACCTCGTGGCGATGCAGTTTCTCCTGGCTAGCCGGCTAGGTGTTTGTTCTCGACGCACTGCACAGATTGTTCTCGGTCACCACACTAACGGACACTAAAGTCTAGATTGAAATTGTCACACACAACAATATTTGACTATAAAAGAGTGTTGGCACGCACTATGTGGAGCGATGCGATTATTGCTACCCACTCGACTAAGCGGAAGAATCAAAACTATTCGAGCACACGGCGCGGAGCCTCTTTATCGTCACGTGACGCGATACATAAAAGCGGTGCAACCAACAGTATACATAATACATGTAGCTTATGGGATACATGCGGTGACGATGACGCTAGTTCCATGATTTTCGTTCACCCAAAAAGTGGTCAACGCGCCTTAAGAAGTTTTCATTGCAAAATACTAATGACAATTCTTCATTTTAGAAGTAGAATCTAATTATTTTGACTTACGTATCTATTTATAACATATTTTTTTCTATCATAGGAGGCAAACGAACACGTGAGTCACCTGATGTTAAGTGACCACCACCGTCCATAGATACTTGCAACACCAGAAGAGTCTAAGTGCGTTGCCACCCTGTGTTTGGGGGAAGGGGGAATGGAGAAGGGGCAAGGCAGAGGGGAGGTGGGTTATCCGGCGCTCTCACTGACCGAACGAAATGCAACAATGCAAGCACTGTTACTTCACGTCGGTTTTCTGGGAGCGGGTGGTACTACTCCAGGCGAGCCGACCCATTCATGCTGAAACCAGTAATAGCTTCAGAGTGGCTCTACCACCTATATTATTGTTACTTCGTTTAGATTTAGTGGTTTGACAGGTTCGAACCCTGGTATGTAAAAAGTAATTTTTCAGCTTTCGCGTATATTCGGCCGACGGCGAAGGAAAACATCGTGAGGGAATCTAAACCTGAGTAATGTTCTCGTAGTACCGTCTTATGTGGGGAAATATGGAAGTGAGTTTCCTTCGGGAAAATGTGATGATGATAATGATGGTATATAAATAAACTATTAGTAATTCAAATAGTTATATAATTGACTTTAAAGAATATTTTATTTCGTAAACAGAATATTCCAACCAATCATAATTTTGTAGCAATTATAATCCATAAGCTGGGGTATCCAATTTACGTGAGATTGGTGTGCAATTTGCTTCCACCTCCTAACTGGTATAGAATTACATTATTAAATTGTTGTCGTCTATTTTCAAAGTAAATTGTGTTCGATAAATTTATCTATTTAATATAGTTTGTAATGTTCAAAACAGTTGAACTGATCTTGACGAAACTTTTACTGACAGACAGAGCATTATTTAGGTTTCATTCTATCACACTTTTCTATAAGAGCTATTCGGTAAAGTAAAATTGATAAATGGGATATAGAAGCAAGTAATAGTAACAAATCCTTCAGAATGTGGGTTTTTTTATTTGTTACGCTTTCACACCTTAACTTTTCGAGTGATAATTATTCATGTATATATTTTTTCATATATGTTTTCATACACATTGTCAGGTGTACAAAAAACAACATAGGGTACTTGTCATCTAAAAAATATGCGCTGTTCCTGAAAGATATATATAGAACGCGAGCGAAACCGCGAGCAAAAACTACTTTACAATTTAAAAAATTCAGCCCACAATTAATCGAGTTATTATAATACCTAGCTCCCAAATAACCAAACAATTTTCACAAACAAAGTCACGGTCATTAACTAGTTCTAAAAACATAGATGCAACTTAATGTATGCAATAGGTTACCTCATATTTTCATATTTAAGCACTCACAAAATGAACAATGCTATCAAATAAACCTTATTCATTTTCTTCTACAAAATTTATAGCTCCTTTGTAATGTAGGTACCTATAACGCTTTGAAAAATAAAACCAATTTCGACGATGTACGCATAGCTATTTGTCTCTCTATTATTCTTTAATTTAAATGACTGTTTATACACTTTAGCAAGAATTCCATTAAGAACTAAAACTTCAAGGAGCAAATTATGTCTAGTGTTGATAAAAAACAACATAAACTGAGCGTAACAAATAAAACATTGACGATGTATTATTTAAGCCTCGAGATATAGACGCCCAATCGCAGAGTTAACACTTTATCCACATTTATTACCTAATTTCATTATCTGTTTATCGTTTCCATTGAAGACTCCCTTATCTTTTTATATTATAAAATTATCTTATACTAGCGGGCACGGCAGACGTTGTCCCGCCGTGATTATGAAAAAATCCTTGACAAATTATATACTAAAACGTTCCTCATTAATCACTCTATCCACCTGTGAAAACCGCACGACTGAATATTCTACAAAATACTGCAATCAAAAGGCGTCATACACCGGTCAAATGAATCTGAGGCAGTTAATGAAATTGAAAGCAATTGACATTTGCTTCAATTAGTTGCATCACTAAACGACAGTTACGTAAAAAATGATGTCTCTAAATGATCGTCTACAGGACCATTACGAGTAACTTCAACATTCGTAAAGTTTCCTTTGACGCAAATGTTCCAATATAAATTGGTTTATGATTACCCGATTTCTTAAATACCTTGTAATATACGTTAATTCATAATTTAATAAATACACTAGGGAGAGATATCTAATTCTCATTAAGTTTATGAAAATATTTTAATTCATCGATCGACCTTTTTTTTAACGTGGAGAGGTCCCTTATGGATACGCCTCCCTCCCGGAGGAGAAGGTAGGTTATGTCCGACACTCACGGACTAAAACCCCACGATGTACCATCCGACCGTGTTGTTGGGGCGGCAACGGATCGAACTAAGCTCTTCTCCTTGAATAACCAACCCAACGGTCCGCCCGGCGGAAGGTAACACTTAGAGGGTCTACCTCGCGGGCCCTCTCCGCCGCCTCCTTCTGCGAGATGACCTCCTCGCAGAAGGAGGCCATCGCTCGCCAAGCCTGATCGCTGCTGAGCATGGCCGAAACCGCTCTTGGCAGCAACAAATCACGGCCTCTCCACCGCAGCCAGAGCGCGGCGCTGACAGAGTATGCTGCGCGGTGTCCTCGTCAGCGCCGCACTCATGGCATGCGGCGGTCGGCTCCCTGCGAGCGACCCGGTGTTAGTACCACCCGAAACAACCATGCCCGGTGAGTACCTGCACCAGCCGGAACGTCAGGGAGCCCCACTCCCTTCCAATCCATTCCCACAAGACCGAGCGGACGGCATCTACGGTATATTGCCCGAAACGCGCGTCCGCTAGGTCCTGTCTCCATCTCTCGACGGTGTCTTCTCTGAGACGCCGTCACCTCTCCTCTATCTCCCTGGGAGCTGGAGGCTCCCCACTACGTTTCCTCGCTGCCGTGTGCTTTCTTGAGGACGTCATGATAGCCCACTCCTCTTGGCTGCTGCAGATTACAGGGTAACAATTACCGAAGCCAAGCGGGGAGCGGGCGGCAGCTTCTGCCCCGCTGGCTTAGGCAGGGCCTTGGGAGCCGTTATGGCTGCAACTTTTATTTTTGGCGCCACTGTCGAGGTCCTGGTAAGGTGGTAAAGCCCAAGAAGTAAAAGTACGGTTTCGTTTCCCCACACTATAGACATGTGGAGGGGCACGTCACACACACGTCTCAACTGGGCACCAAATGCCGCGACACTGACCCCCGACACGTGCGCCCGCTCTCAACGTCAAGCAACATGTCCCGATTCACATGAATGTCTCGCATAATGTTGAAGGACATGTTGCGGGACACTGAGAAACGTTGCAGCGTCAGGTAGATTCAGCGTTGCGGGGCATGTTGAGGGACATTTTGTCCCCTAGTGTATCCCGGGCTTTCGCTTCAATAATATTGTATTAAATGAAAAAAACGTTATAATTAGAGATTTCAAGATAAGGACCGATTGTCTAAGAAGTAAAACTTAATTAGCTAATCACTATAAAAGTCGGTAACTCTTTATCGTGAAGAAGCTTTTAATGCTATCTATTATACTATGAGTAACACTGGATAATGCTTCGCTATATTTTATTGTTAGTTTTATCTAGTAATTTGTAAAGATGTGTCCAACTGACTATAGGTGTGTTCCAACAGTTGCACTTGAGAGCCAGTCTTCCTAAACTTATGATCTTTGGTCACATTGTCAATTAAGGTCAAAATAGTCCACTTTATGGTCTTCGTGTAAACAGGCTTAAAATAAAAATATAAATCAGTTCGTAAAATGTACTGTGAAACGTTAAAATTATGAGAATCTTTTATGCTTTTACATAAGAGATTAAAAATATTTTCTTCGAATCCAAATTGTAAGAGTTCGTTGAATTGCCTATTTATTTCTAATTTGAAAAAGTTTTATTATTAACAAAGTGTGTAGAATTCCTTAAAATTGTCGAGGTTTTAGTCCAAACACCGTAAACATCCTCCATTCCAGTCCATTATTTGTCGGCGACCCGCTGGTCTGAATTAATAAAATTACTTACGTAAAATGGTTTGAGACAAGATCGTCGCTTATCATTGTCAAAATTACTTAAATATTAGGTATCTAAAATATTCACCCTAAGATTTGCTCGGTATTTTCATCATTAAATGCTTTAGTCTTTCTTACCATATTAATTATAAAACATTAACATGCGGTAATTACTAATTGTTTAAAATTTACCTTTTTAAAATTAGTATATCCTTTTACGTAGTTTGGTTTTATTTTTTTAAATTTAATCCCTATCTCGTAGATGCTTTATAAATATGGATTTAATTAACACGAACACAAACCCAGAAAAATAGTTAGATAATTATTCTTGCGCTATGAATTCAAACTCATGACACTCAAAGCGGTGGAGCAAAAGACGATAGCTTTAACCTCTCCGTCATCCGTGAAAACATGTTTTCGAAACTATATCTTGTGTTTTTTTAATCTATTTGAATTTTATATGCGGTAATCTACTGACCATACTCTCCCGTTTCATCGGATACCCATATCAAGGGAGCTCGGAATCATAACACGTTTTGTCAACTTCAATTTTCCACCATATTGAATATAAATTGATGACATTATATCGTTGACAGGCATGGTTAATGGTTAGCCTTATTTACTTACACTACTACTTGTCAGTATATTCAAAATTCGACCATAATACGGGGTATAAACTATTTATTTCACGAGGATAATATGCAGTTATTATCTATGCTGCTTAATAAGCTTATTATATAAATATCGCATATTGTAAACATAAGGTCTGTCTTTTCAATGTAACTCATTCTTGTTACATCATAGCTCATTATAGTAAACCATGTAAAAGGTCCTGTAATATCACAACACATAATTATATATATCGACGGGAGAAGGCGGAAATGTCGTAACTTGCATTTTGGGCATAATCACTTTTTACCATATTTTGTATTAAAAAAAATACCGCTATGAATAGTCTGGGTCTCGTTTTCCTACGATTAAATTTTTCATCGATACGACTTTGATTTCTGCCTAGTTTTTAGCACTACACAAAAAAATTGTCGTAATTAGAGTAAAATGTGCATTTTTACCGTCTTTAGGTAGTCCGGTGAAGCTGTTAAGACCTTGTTAGGTCAATAGCGTATTCAGTTCGAAAAAAAAACCATCTTTAGCATTTTTGGCATCATATAGGCTTTAGATTATATAAGTACACACAAATTTTCAGCTTTCTATCTCTATAAATATAATATGAAATTTGAAATAGTTTTTTGGCTCTGGTGTAAAGTTGGGTTCTTGAAGTTACGACGACAATTCCGCTTTCTTCAGTCGATATATTACATCGTATTTCTCCACATATTTATTTAATAGTTAAGATGAACGTGTGGTGTAATTGGAATAGATAAGATTAAGAATGACTATGTAAAGGGAAGTTTGAAAGTAATAACAGTGACAGGGAAGTTGAGAAGTAATAGGTTAGCATGGTATGGGCATGTCATGAGAAGAGATGAAAGTCGTGTACCTAGAAATGTTTAGAGTATGAAGGTGGACGGATACAAGAGTAAAAGAAGATAAAAAAAGGAATGGATGGATTGTGTGAAGAATTATGTGTATTAGGTGTGATTACTGAGATGACAGCTGATAGACGAGAGTGGAAAAGGAAAACATGTTGTGCCGACCCTACTTAGATGGGATAAAGGTAAGAAGAAGCAGAAATATATGTTATTATATCTGTTATATAATCTTTTCTTTTTTTATTTACTGAAAAGTAATTATTTGCTTTCCAAAGTTGTCGTAACGTACTGACAGGTATTTGATTTTTTCCCTTTAAAATGGTAATTAACGATGTAATTACATTAAAATATCCTAATACCATGTCTCAGTTTGATAACGATGTTAGTTTCTGAAACGAAGTAATTCGCATTACCATTAAGTTATTGTTTAAAAAGTAAAGTTCCATGATCCGTCTTCACTTATTTGAGTTATAGTATGATTCTGGAAGCTTTAAACCCCACTCACGGCTATTGATATGTGTGATTGCACATCCGTTCGTAATGTCTACTACCATTCCATATAACTCAGTAGTTCGTACGTTCGGTGATTTATGTAAGTAGAATGACATCATACACTTACAACTCTGAATGCAGTGGTTGTGTATTGGGAGAAGTATTTATATTTCGGCGTATGTTAAAAAAAAAGCATAAAAAATAATATCAATGATTTTCAGGCAGTTTTTTATACAGAAAATGTATAGTATTTCACAATTGACAGAGTTTAAGGATTGTCACTAATTCTTTTTAAATATTTTTATTTTGCACTAATTCTCATGATATTTTATATACACCAAGAACAGGCCACTCGAAAATATCTTATTGAAACTGGCAGTAATATTTTTAGAAATTATAAGATTTACCAACCTTAACTAATATTAAAATTCGAAATATCACTTTGTTTTATCGGTAAGTAGGATATAAGATGCATTTAAGTAGTTAAAAGTATTGTTCCCGAGCATTGACATATAAAAACCCAAGACACACGGTCTCGAATAAAAATAGTGCTCAAAACCGGCTGCAAAAACTCCCCAATACACATACGTGGTTATAGTTATGCCATACACTTATGATTTTGCAAATTCGACCTTACCTGAATGATTTAAAGTTGTTTTTACAAAAATGCAAGCGATGCGAGACTATTTGAAATGAATGCAGAATCCAAAATTATGCACACATTTTTGTGTGCCGGCTATGAGACATTAAGTGTGCATCTTGGGTTTTTATATATCCAATGTTCCTGAGTTATCACTCGAGTCGAGTAGTCAAATCTACATTCATTTGAGCAAAACCGCGAGCAAAAGCTAGTATTATAATAGAATTAATATAACGAGCGGAAAAAAAAACTGCTGCAAAAATTTTTACAAAAAAAATAAACCGCCTTCGATGTGAAAAACTAATAAGGCACTAAAAAGCGAAAAATAACTGAATTATTAAATTAACCAAATTAAATAAAAAAATTTGATATTCGCGCTACCTAATAATATATTTGAAGTCGATGCCATGTCATGTCATTTATATGAGACCACCTCTGAATATAACCAATTCAAATAAAAAAAGAATCATTAAAATCGGTTCATAATTGACGGAGACATCGATTAACATGCATAAACAAAATACGTACAACCGAACGTAGTAACCTCCTCCTTTTTCGAAATCGGTTAATAAAAACACGTGCGAAGCCACAGACACTTGCCAGTTTATAATATAAATTTAACCAATTTGTATGTAAGAGCATTTAAACGGGAAACAAAGGGGCGTAAATCAAATAAGATTTACCATAAAACATAATTATGTTAACTCAAAACTTCGTTATTATTTGATTAATTCTTATGTATACAGCTCAACAAAGATTGTTTCTTTACTTACGACCCGAAACGAAACAATAAATTTACGACTGCTAAAGGCGGTCTTGTAGCGAGTTTATCAAAAATTTTGCTTTATTCAACTGAATTAATATAAATGATTATATTGTTACAATGTAATCTCGTGTGTTCAGATTAGTATAATGTGAGTTAAGTAATCCATTTATAGGATTTATATTCATCGAATCGTACCGATCTAAGCTGAAGGGATTAGCGAGGCTCGGTTATTTATAGGCTTACTGGAACGTTTTAGAATTCTCACGAGTCTGCTTAACATTAAAGGAACAATGTACTTACTCATGTTATTAGATGGATTATGTGCGTACTACAGAATAATAAAAAGATTTCTTCACATATTATTAAAGTTACAATTCTATTAAAGAACATATAGACGACGTTTGCTTTTTAATCAAATAATAATTATTATCTTTATATATAAAAATCAATGTTTGTACGTGTGTCCACTATGCATGCCGAAACTACTGAACAGATTGTGATAATAATTTAGGGGGTATTCTGGGGACGCTCGAGAGTGTTTCTGGCTCAAAATATATATATATATATATATTGAAGTTTGTGATTTTGGGTGTTTGGCGTAATCTCTGGTACATCCTACTGATCCGATTTTGAAAATTCTTTCAATATTTGAAAGGCATATTAGATTACTTTTTATTTTGGTAAATATATATTTTCAATAATTCATCACAATAAATGTAATTAAAATTGTCAAAATTCTATAATATGGCGAGAGTTGCTGGAATGATTTGAAATAAAGGAATAAAATCCATAGAAAAATTAATTACTGTTACATAAATTAAGAAAATAAATGTTACAATTACTAATTACTAAAGTTACTAGATACAGATTTTATGTATACTTTCATTCTCATCTAGAATTAATTATTAATATTGGTCTATAATTTTAAATTTTATCATTAATACTTAACTCTTTCTCACACTGATGTTTAATGAACTTCATTACAATTTATAATAAGCCCCTGTGATTAAATTTATTATATAACCTAGATTATCCTCTGAGTAGCCCTCTAATTGCATGTAAAAATGTCGACCTAATCGTTTCACTTATTTCGGAAAATCACTCACAAAAATAAGTATAAATTAATTATATTTCATTTATATGTATATAGATTACTTTTTTTTTCGAATTGACTACGCTATTGACCTAGCAAGGTCTTAACAGCTTCACCGGACTACTAAAGCGAGCGCTTAAGGCACTCAGACGATTTTATTTGGGCAACTAGCTCAAGGGTGCACGACACACCTCGGCTTGGGCTGTTGCCTGATACATGCAATTCGCGACCTATCTGAGCTAACCTAAGCTAAGCTAACTATTCATACATATATGAGTTGTTGAAACATATATGTGTACCAAGCATGCATACCTCAACAACTCTTATATATATTTCGTATCGGATAATTTTCTAAACTATTTCAGTTTTATAAGGGAAAAAAGTAAAACCCTTCCACTTTCATGTGTAAGCGTGTATGCGTGCACGTGTGTGGAGGTGATATGTGTAATGTTGTCGCAGTGATCTAAGATTTCGTGTCACTGTATCGCGCGAGCAGCGCACTCAAGGGGTACATGCCGAGGGAACGGACCTAGACTTGAGCCGCTGCACATATAGATGAATTAGAATTAATAACATGTAACGGGACTCACGACGGCTCGGAACCGGCCGGCTGCGATCCGCGTCGCGCTTCGTGCGAATTCGGTTTTACCTGGAGCCTCAGTCGATCCGCATCTCTTACGCCGGGAGGTTGCGCGCACGCACTCCCATGGGCTCGCCAAATAATAATAGCGTCATAGTTTCATTGTAATATTATACATGTACTTTTATTATGTGTGCAATAAACTATTCGTATAAATATATGTGTGGCATCATTTACTATCCTCGCAAACAATTACAATTAAAACCGACATTATTATTATTATTACAATTATTATCGACACACATATATTGATTTCTAAATTTAAGAATTAAGAGTTTTTCGATTAATTTTACGAGTTTTATAGTGAAATTTAGTAATACATAATCAATTAAGTGTGTTCTAATGTTTATTGTTATTTATGTGAAGAAAACATTTATAAATTTGAATCACCACCTGCCAGCTTTGTTCTTATATGTTATTGTATATATTTGAAGATTAAATCTCATAAACTGAACTATGGCACAACTCGAGGATATCCAGACGGCTCAAAAGAACCTGGAGGAGATTTTTACCAGGAAGATGGATCAGCTCCAAGCACAGCTACAAAGTAGTGGGACCGCCAAAGATACTGTTGCTAAAGTAGCCGAAGAGTTCAGAACGTTCCGTGAGCTAATATATAACATGCTAGGCTTACTACGAAAGCAGATAAATGAGTGTGCTAAAGCTGTTGATGTATTGGAGACTAGACAACGGAGGAAAACACTTGTACTTACAGGCGTTCCAGAAGCAGAAAAAGAAAACTGTTCATCCGTTGTTGTGGAGCTATACCAAAATAAAATGGGATTGAAAAATATCTCAGCCAGTTGCATCAAGGTTTGTCATCGTCTTGGAATCATAACTAAAGACCATTGCCGGCCTATATTAGTTAGATTCAATAATATTGATATCAAGTCCGCGGTCTGGAAGGCAAAGACAAGACTGAAGGGATCTTCGATCACAATTAAGGAGTTCTTAACGAGGAGCCGACAGGCAGTATTCATTAAAGCCAGACTTCATTTTGGTATGCGTGAGTGTTGGTCTCAAGATGGCAATATATATTTAAAAGCGCCTGATGGAAAACGACATAAGGTTATCTGCATGGACGATCTGTTACCTTTGCTAGACAAATATCCGAAGGGGCCTACAGTGCGTGCTACAGATAAGTCAACATCTCGTTAACTTTAGTGTATACTTTAATTGTTGTGTTATTTTGAGTGTATTCATTTTTATTATATTTTTCGCTTTAAATCATTGTGAATGTAAGGTGGCGGGTGGTGCATAGATAAATACTTGCACCCAACTAGCTAGTAATTTTAGACAGGAGTATATATTTTATTTATAGTATTATTAATATTTATTTTTATTATTATGTCAACATCTGATAGTGATACATCTTTCTATTCTGCAAATGATTCTGTTAGCTCGTCTGATAACTGCAGTTACTGTTCTGTGACCGAAACCCTTGGTGACATTTTACGACAAAGCCTGAATCGGCAATCAAACCGGTTGTTTAATGTTTGTCACATCAATGCTCAAAGTCTGCCAAGTCATTATAGTGATTTCCTAGAAGCGTTTTCAGATACAAACGTTCATGCCATCCTGATTTCTGAGAGTTGGTTCAAACCTCACTTACTTTCTACTATGTATTCTCTCCCTGGTTTTGTTCTTGTTCGTAACGACCGCGTCGATAGAAGAGGCGGTGGGGTCGCTATATATCTCCGTAGCGATTTGTCTTATAAAATTGTTAAATTATCTTCTTCTCAGCATCTTGCTTCTGTGGAGTTTCTTTTTCTAGAGGTTTGTGTCAGAGGAGTTAAAACCTTAATCGGTGTTGTTTATTGTCCCCCTTCCATAGATTACTTTACTGACCTTGAGCCAGTTCTCGAAACTTTGGGATGTGATTATGAACATCACATAATCATGGGTGACTTTAATACAAATCTTTTTGCGCAGCGTGATTCGCGTACTGTTAAGCTTATGCGTGCCATTGAATCTTCCAGCTTCCATATTTTACCCCTCCAAGCTACTCACCACAATGTAACTGGACATGACACCTGGCTCGACATAATTCTTACTTCTAATCTGTCACTTGTTTTCTCTCATGGTCAGCACCCTGCACCCGGTTTCTCCCATCATGACCTTATTTTCGTTTCTTATACTCTTAAACCTCCGCAAAAAGAACCAAAAATATTGCTCATACGTTGCTTTGCACAAATGAATGTGGACAAGCTCTGTGCAGATGTTTCAGAAATATATTGGGAACCTCTGATAAATGCTAACAATATAGATGATAAAGTTTGTATTTTTAACAATTTTATCACAAACTTATATGATATTCATGCGCCCATAAAACAAGTTAAATTAAGGCGACCTCCGGCACCCTGGATGACAACCGAGATCCGAATGGCGATGAGACGTAGAGACTGTGCTTTTCGTAAATTTAAAAGAAACCGTGTCGAGATGAACTGGAATTTATTTAAGTCCGCTAGAAACCGATGTAACCAGATCGTACGCAATGCCAAACGTCAGTATATCCTTAATAATATCTCTGTTTGTTCTTCCTCGGCTGATATATGGAAGTTCCTTGGGACTCTTGGCTTTGGTAAATCTCAACATCTAGTACCTAATACAATAAAGTTAGATGATATCAATAACCATTTCACAACCTCCGATAAACTGAGTGATCTAACTAAAAGTAAGACAACTCACTACATAGCCGCATTGCCTCGTATGGACATGGTCCCATTCAAGTTTTCCACGGTTACATGTGATCAGATTAAAAAGTCCGTTCTTTCAATAAAATCTAATGCTACGGGTTGTGACAATTTGAGTAGGCAAATGATTATTACTATTCTTGACCAGATTCTTCCTATTATATCTCATCTCATAAACTTTTCTCTATCCTTTGGACAGTTTCCATCCATATGGAGTAAAGCCTATGTCCGTCCTCTCCCTAAAACTGCAAATCCTTCTCTTCCCAGTCACTTTCGACCTATATCTATACTTCCATTTCTTTCTAAAGTACTCGAAGCATGTGTGCACAATCAACTATCATCCTTTGTACATTGCAACAATATCTTGAGTCCACTACAATCCGGTTTCAGGCCAGGTCACAGTACAGTTACAGCTTTGCTTAAAGTGACTGGTGATTTGAGAAATGGAGTGGAGAATAAAATGATTACTGTGCTGGTTCTAGTAGATTTTTCCAATGCCTTTAATACTGTTAGTCACGATATTCTCCTGGCTATTCTCTCTCATTATAATATCTCATTAGAGGCACTGGCATGGTTCGCTTCATATCTAAAGGGACGACAACAATCGGTTCGTATAGATGGGGCTACGTCTAATTGGTGTGAGCTTGGTGCTGGCGTCCCTCAGGGTGGTATACTTTCACCTCTTCTTTTTTCCCTCTTTATTAACCTTTTAACTCATGAACTGCGATGTACGTATCATCTGTATGCTGATGATCTGCAATTATACACTCAGGCCACAGTAGATTCTCTATCAGCTGCAATTTATACTATTAACCGGGATCTAAATGCCTTAAGGGATTGGTCTGAGAGATTTGGCTTATCAGTTAATCCTTCCAAATGTCAAGCAATTGTAATAGGGAGCTCTCGTATGATTTCCAGAATAGACTTCAACTCGCTGCCTCAGATTATATTCAGTGGTCTTGTTATACCGTTTTGGTACGGATGTAAAGGACCTTGGTTTATATATTGATGCCAAATTGGATTGGAGAACTCATATTTCCAAGGTTAGCCAGAAAGTGATCGGTACTCTAAAGTCTTTTTATCGCCTGAAAAATTTTCTCCCAGTTAAAACGAAAACCATGCTAGTGCAATCTATAATATTTCCTATAATTGACTATGGTGATGTGTGCTTTTACGATCTCAACGCTGACCTTCTTAACAAACTTGACAGATTACTCAACAATTGCATTCGATTTGTTTTTAATCTTCGTAAGTACGACCTTGTATCGAGCCATCGTTCAGAGCTTAATTGGTTGCCCATACGCCAGCGTCGGAATTTGCGGGCTCTGACAACTCTGTATTCTATTCTATTTTCTCCCAACACTCCCTCTTACTTAACTCCACATTTTCAGTTCTTATGCTCTAATCATGACCTTAACCTTCGCTCTTCTAATAATCTTATTCTTTGCTGTCCTGTCCATACTTCCGGTCTAGTACATTCATCTTTCTATATCCAATCTATTCTCCTATGGAACGCGCTTCCTTATGAAATCAGGATGTCATCTAACCGTTTCAGTTTTAAAGTCAGGGTACGTCGGCTTTACCAGTGTCATTTAGCAGAATTATCTGGTTAATGCTGTATTTAGTACTTGATGTTGACTAACTATACTTTTATTTATTGTATTGATATTTATGTATGATGTTGTTATGTGTATGTATTGTATATGTGTAGTATATATGTATTATATATGTAGTATATTGGTGTTGATATTTTATTTATATATTGTAATATATAATGCCTATTTAGGCTAAACATAATTTCATAAAAACCTCACCTTTTACACCTACCAATATTTATCTCTGCACCACCTAATGGTTGACTGGTAGAGAATGCCTTAGGCATTAAGTCCGCCATTGCGTATTTAACGCATAAAGTGTAAATAAATAAATAAAACCATTAACAGTACAAAAATATATTTATAAAGCTGAATTTCTGTTTCTATTCTATTCTGTTTCGGTTTTATGAGATGGGTGCAGACGATGGGCATTTTTTAAAAATCGGTCAAAAAGCACTATTTGTTTATTTAAAATTTCGCTTATATGTTTATTGTTTTATTTAATATTCATGTAGTCTATGTAATATTTATATTTTATAATATGTTTTATATGTATGTTACGAAAAACGATTCTTATAAGAAAAAATCATTAGTAAGTGTTACAAATTTAACAATGGCTTTCAACAATATTAGACATGCTAGCACATTTCCGCCATAACTGTACAGTGGAGAGTATCCTTGAGCTTTCGTCATGAATATTAATTACAACATCATCCGAAACATTCCGCCTTAGGGAATAAGAGAATACGTAATTCATAAATTCAATTGTGCTCATAACTGGCGTTCTTGTCTAAGGCTTGATACGGATTAATATTAGGACCCCAAAATTATAAAACGATATAAAATTCTTCTATATTTTCTGAAAATTATCTTACACAATTATTATGAAAAAAATTCTAGAACATTCTACGAAGATAAACTCATAACAAGATATGCGAAGGCACGGTGACTCATCGATACGTGGAACAGATAGACATGGAAATTTTACGACTAAACGTACCCACTTTGTATCATTCCCATTTTTTTAAACGTTATAGATGTCATCAGTTAAATTTTAATCGCATTCTAGAGATTTCCCTCCATGTTTCTAATAGATATAAAGCAATAGGAATCATTCTTTATACAATATATGCACTCCACAGTTCTATTCGCATATAATATTTTCTGTCGTCAGTTCCCAACACCACCTCAATTATGTTTAACATAATTTCTTACCTATATTTTTTTTTATTTTTGTCTGCTCCGCTCCTGAGAATCAGTATGATATCAGATAGCCTACAGAGTTGTTCAATAAATACGCTATAAAATATAAAAGCGTTTTTAAGTCAACCTGGGTTACCAAAGACATTAGTGCGTTTAAACAAATAAAAAAAATGTCATATTTTTCTTAGTATTCAATACAGCATAATTAATATTAACATACATATTTAGCTCGTACATTTTGAAGAGATGTCTATTGACATTCGATGAAGGTTCGAACCATTTGGAATGCGCAGGAGTTTTCTTTTAGTAACAGTGATAAAGTACTGGGTTACGGTAAGATAAGATAAAAAAATCATAAAGCATATCCTCGAGAATAACTTAGTCTTTCTTTCATTAAATTCGGTCCACTCTATCAAAAGTTATTGTAATTTTTATCACGACGCGACTTAAGTATGAGAGAAGTAGATAAGGATACATTCAGAAGATTTTATTAGTCACTGTTTTTTTTTTACATTAGGTTCCACGCGGACCTAGTCTCGAGCACAGCTCGTCATCTATAAAATCAAATTTAAGTAAAAGGAAAGTGATGAAATATGCATATTAAAATTTTAAATCAATATTTAATAGCCAAACGACGTTAAACACTGTTATTGTTATGAGTTATCTTCCCAAAAGATAACAACCTCGACGTCACAACTATTCAAGATTTACACACTGATAATGCTACTTCAGCTACAGTTTCAAATGTATTCAATCAATATGAACGTCGAGCCGCGTCGCGTCAATGCGACACTACTAGTGAAAGCAAACCTTCTGGTATCTCGAATTTACTACTTCATATTATTATGATTTAGTTGTCCATTAGAAAAATGAAATAATTACAGAAGTTTGTGAATAAATCTACATATAAATATGTAGGTTAAGATAAATCAATTCAGTACCTTTTTGTCTCCGAATCATAAACAAATTTTCTTTATTTATATTTGATGGATATTAACAAACTTTAGTTTTATTAAAAAAAATAATTGTAAACTGTTTTATTCCTTATCATCGACGAATAAAAGTCATTATTTAGAAGTTGGTTATCCTCTATAGGTCTACTACTTCAAGCTCTTTATATTCACAATTCCAAGTCTAACTAAAATTCAAACGTGTATTTGTTTGTTTGATACGCTGTCACGGCTTAGCTACTCAACCGATTTTCATGAATTTTTGCATTCATGGTTGGCAGGGGTCCAAAGAACTCGGCGGCGGCGTTCACACTCACCGGCTCCCTACCCTGGGAGCTGGAGGCAGGAGTTTTTGCCACCGTATACGGATTCACGGCGGCGAGGAAATGTAGTGGGGAGCCTGCAGCTCCCAGGAAAGTAGAGGAGAGGAGACGGGGTCTTTGAAAGGACGCCGTCGAGAGATGGAGGCAGGATCTGGCGGACGCACGGTACGGGCGGTATACCGTAGACGCCGTCCACCAGGTCCTACTGGAATGGATTGGGAGAGGTTGAGGCTCCCTGACGTTCCGACAGGTGCAGGTGCTCGCCACGGTTGGTTCGGGTGGTACCTACATCGGATCGCTTTCAAGAGCCGACCACCACATGCCATGAGTGCGGCGTTAACGAGAACACCGCGCAGCACACTCTGTCTAAGTGTGCTGCGTGGAGGGACACCGCCGCACTCTGGCTGCGGTGGTAGGGCGTGATCTGTCGCTGCCGAGTGTAGTTTCGGCCATACTCGGCAGCGACCAAGCTTGGCGAGCGATGGCCTCCTTCTGCGGGGAGATCATCTCGCAGAAGGAGGTAGCGGAGAGGGCCTGCGAGGTAGACCCTCTAAGTAGTCCTCTCCGCCAACGGAGGACCGGCGGAAGGAGGCAGTGCTTTGCCCGACGCTTCTCGACACTTCCCGCCACCGTAGCCGGACCTGAGGGGATGGGCAGAGGGGGTCATCTCCTCATTGCATAGGTCCGGCGAACGAGGGGAGGTAGCTGATGTGTACCCAGTATGCTTCTTTATAGGTAGTGTGATGTATGTTAATGTCGGTACATGTAATTCACTTTTTATATCGCTCCGTGAAACAAACTGTTTCACTAATCTTATATCTGCTGACCATTGTGCACTTCGTCCAAGTTCAAACTCGTGTAGTTTTTCGAAGGGCATCGTTAGATAACCACAATTCGTCGCCAATGTAAATTCGGGTGGTAATGAGACACAATCTATGCGGAACTGATGTATTACGAGCGAGGGTGTATACATATATTGTGTTTTACATGTACCGACATTAACATACATCACATATAGGAGCCCGGTGGTCACCTTCCGCCGGGCGGACCATTGGGGCGTCTCTACAAGGTTGATTAGCATTGTATGATCCCTTGCCGCCCCAACAACGGTCTGCTGGTACACCGTGGGGTTTTAGTCCCTGCGAGTCGGACATAACCCATTCCCCCCGGAGGGTGGTGTGTCCATAAGGGATTTCCCCACGTTAATAAAAAAAGGGGTACAAAGAAGGAGATAGGGCCCATTCCATCCAGAAGCAAAGTATTGTTTTTAAGGGATAGGCCTACCTAAAGCGAGCGAAGACGTGAGGAAAAACCGGGCTACAATATTTGTACAAGAATTAATAGAGTTTTTACTATTTCGAAAAAATTACACTATTTGTAAAAAAAGATTTAAACAAAAAGTCAAAACAGCTTAATAGCCTAGTATCGGTGTAGTGGTTCCGGAGTTTACTTTCCTCATATAAACAAACACACAAAATCCTCCTTCTCTGTTTAAAATGTCGGTATAGATTTATAGGAAATCAACAATATAATATATTATCAACCCTATTGTATTCGTTCATGAACCTATTACAATACGAAAAATCATAATACCGTCTATAGAAACAGTAAATTACATTACTTAACAATAACGCGACATATTTCCTTACATTCCGTTTTTCCCCCAAGTAATTTAATTAAAAAAGATTGGTTACATTTTCGCGAGAGAACCGCCGGCGAAATGTTCGGTTATTGTAGGAAAACTCCTTGTAATTCTTTGGTAGTGTACGGCATATAGTCAAAGAGATGAACATCGGATGTTTTATGAACGTATTATTTTTAATATCGTCATCTTATTTTAGTTTTTTAGTATGAAACCAATCGTCAGTCACTAAACGTTGTATTATCCCATTAATAATTAATTTAAATATTATTAATTTACTGCATTCTAAAAATATATTATTAGGGTGTAAATAAGGCGCTATTTATTTACTCTCCGCTCAAAAAAACGTAGGATAGGGCTTAAAAAAATATACTAGAAGTTCAGCTCAAATTTTTTATTTTAATAGGTCAATTATCAACCTTGAACTTTTCCTATTTAAATAACGCAGAAAAGAGATTTTTTAAATTCACTTTCGCAAGCTATGAGGAAATATTTCGATAAAAAGTGTGGATATTCGGTATTAAATTTCGAACAAAAAATTCCACTAAGCCGAAATTCTATCATCAATATTTAAATTGTTATATGGCTTTGAAATTCGAATATTCCCTAGATTGTGCATTTTACAGCTTATTAAAGATAGAACAAAAGAGTTAAAACAAAATTTTGTAGTCCGTTCAATACACTACGAAAAAGTTGTCTACCATTTTTTGTATCGTTATTGATATCATCATTACATAGTATAAAACAAAGTCCCCTACCGCGTCTGTCTGTCTGTCTGTTCACGATAAACTCAAAAACTACTGAACGGATCTTTATGCGGTTTTCACCAGTGGATAAAATAATTCACGAGGAACGTTTTGGTATACAATCTATCCAGGATTTTTTTATAATCAGGGCGGGACAACGTCTGCCGGGCCCGCTAGTTTAAAATATAAATACTACAAATTTTTATCAAAGGAAATGTGAGTCCCTTTTTTAAATGCTTTTTGAAATTGCAGTTGTAGATTTAATCAACATAAAGCCAATTGAAAATCGCCTCAATTTACTATAGAATATAGTTATTTATGGATGTAATTCTGTATACGACTCACAATTATTATACCAAAATTCCTGTTATAATAATAGGTTTCTTTCACAATTCACATTTCCCGACTCTTTGTAATATTCAATTCCCTTTTACTTAATACTACTCTCAAACTAGCGTGACGAAGCTCCGCCTTCTTATTGTACTTAAAATAACGTTACTATTTATTTCGATAAAGGCTCCAATTAAACCTGTGGGACACTTGTATTAATCCAATAACTAGAAATTAGCGTTTGGTAAGCTCCTTTGATGTATCTAAAAATTACCGGAGCAGTTATAGCATTTAGTCTGTCGCCGCCGCAGACCGATAGCGTGTAACATTTGGAGTTAAATCTTTCCCGTAACTGCCTTTATTGTGTCTATGGACAAAACGACGTAATACATAAAGTTATAGGAGTAGCGTAAGATGTTTATTTTAATTTTTCCCTCGGCTTCACTTGCATGTAAATTTGACCTCTGTCCTTTTATGTAGGCCTTGAAAATGTGTAAACAAAACGTACTCGGTTAAGTAGTTAAAGAGTGAAATCCTAAGAAAAATACAAACAAAGGCAACTTAGCATTTATAATATTAGTCAAGATTTCAAATTTCTTGAAATATATTATAAGAAAGTAGTAGATTTTAATATTTACAGCTCCTAGGTCGGTTAGGAAAAGCGCCAGAAAATCTTCATTCGTATGGCAATTCGTCCGCGCAGCGAGAACATTTCGGGCTCTACCAATCTCGCCTTTTTATGACTCGATACCGGCGTCGGAATTTCTTTTTGAAAAACTTTTCCAGGATTGAAAAAAATTAAACACGAAAAATATTGTACGCCTCGAGTAGTTCTCATAAAAAAGAAACGAATTCAGAAATGTTTGTAACTTTCACAGGGTTGGCTGAAAATCCACAGTCTTATTTAGCTCAAAGAGTATTTACACGAAGGGATCGATTAACAGATGATCTTCCATTAATTGACCAAGTTCATATGGAACTGAAATCGATTCCGTTTATCTAGAGATATTGTAGTAAATCAACATTGTCACGGTCTATTAATCCTAAGTGGTACTTTTGGCTATATCCAAGAAACTTATGTAAGTATTTGTTTAGACTAGTTTGATTGTTAGTGATCACTTTGTATATCGTAAATACACAGAAGCTATACAATGGATTTTGAATTTCTGAAATGGTTTTATATTTTCATGAGGACAAAATATGTATTTTGTCTGGTTTATTTGTAGGCTGTCTTTTGTTTGAAGTGACACTTCTAATGCTAGGACTTTAAAATTGTGATCGGCAGTTGTTTGTGTGACGAAAAGTGGTGGGAGTAAACATTGTGTCGAGTAGAGTGTTGAAAACACCGGTTCCAGTCCGATCACCGAAGTTAAGTAACGTTGGGCGCGGTCAATACTTTAATGGGTGACCGCTTGACAATTACAGTGACGTTGACGTTTTGTTGTATTTTTAAATTAAAATTTTTCCCTATAATACAAACGTTTCACTTTTATCATGTGTTTTTACGACCCCGCTAGTTTTTTTTATTTATTTAAATTGGTTATTATATTGTCTTTATAATCGTATTTACAATTTCAACATGTTCAACTCGTATTTACAAAAGTTAATATGTCGTCTAGATAACACTCTGAAAAATTCACTAGAAGCCGATAAAAGGTAGATCTTAATCGGTTGAACCGTTTCACATATTAGTCCGGACAAACAATAGATATGAATTTTTCTTTGTTATGTGTAGATTTAATAATAAAGAGAGATATTAAAAAGTGTATTATGGAAATAAGAAATGAGTGATAAGATTATTTTAATAACCTTAGGAATATGTATCTATTTGTAACTAAATTATACATTTTGAAGATGCGTCATGGTGCAGCGGTCGATACCACGATCCCTGCTATGAAGCTAAGAGGTAAACATTCGACCACAGCATGTGACTAACTTTCATGTCGAGCCTGTTCAAGTTTGTGAGAATGGATGAATGTATCTCTTACTCTTTTACACAGAAACTACTAACACAGGTTTTGATTAAACTTTAGAATAATATAACTTACTAGCGGGCCCGGCAGACGTTAAAAAAATCCTGGACAATTATATACATTTCATTTCATAGTATAAAACAAAGTCCCCTACCACGTCTGTCTGTCTGCCTGTTCGCGATAAACTCAAAAACTACTGAAGGGATTTTCATGCGGGTTTCACCAGTGGATAGAGGGATTCATGAGGAAGGTTTTGGTATATAATTTGTCTGGGATTTTTTTATAATCAGGGCGGGACAACGTCTGCCGTGCCGGCTAGTAAGTTATATTTTTCTAAAGTTTAATCAAAACCCGTGTTAGTAGTTTCTCTACTTTCTGTGTAAATATGTGTATACTATGTAATGATACATAAGAATAACAAATAGAGTATAATTTATGTAGATAGTGCTTTAGTTGGCTAAAACATAGTTAAGTATCAAATAGGAGTGTTTGACGCAATCATAGTTTGCCATGTAGTGAATTTTATGTTTTATTAATAAACATGTATTATTTGACTCTGTATTTTGTAATATGTGTGACATTTTATGTAACATATTTCGGTTATTGTGCATAAGTGAAGCGGGTGGAAAATAATACCGAGGAGCATTAATTCTGAGATGTCACGAAAATTCCTGGAAAGTTCTAACAAGGGGGCCACCATATTGTCAGAAAATGGAAATTATCACAAGACGCTTTTAATCATAATACCTACTCGACAATATCAGTAACAACCTAGAAGTTTGGTTGCCAGAAATATATATTTATATGTTTTTTTTTTTAATGAGACTGAAATATTCTATCGTTTGAGTTATCTCAGTGGGTGTTGTATCATTTTTTTTATGAAAATACAAATATAGACGAAATCGCAAGCGGCATGTGGGTATATCAGCTATTTAATTATCAAATTATAAGTTGTATTTAGTTTGAAATGAAGTTCCCGTGTGTAGAGTCGAGTCTTTACTTCACATTATTTATATGTTTGATAAGATAACAAAATTAATACAGTACGATACAAATACACGAGTACGCCGAGAAAAGTATGTAGGCTTACATAATACACGTAGTGAAAGAGAACCCGAGTGGATGTATGCGAAACTACTATGGGATTATTGGATGCTCCCGTGTCACACATATCGCTTTTCACGGACACTGTGGCTTAAGTATGTTTATCCCTATGTAGATAGATGTATTGGAACTATTTCAAAGTGGAAATACAATATGGTTTATGTATATTATATATTAGAACGATTATATAGAATTAATGTATTACTTATATAATGATAATTTAATCGTTATTACTATTTTTATATTACTAAATTAATTTGGGGTAATTTGAGTAAATAGTAATTGCTGTGACTTCCACAGTGTGTCACATAAAAGGGCAAGATGTCGTAGAACTGCACGCACTTCTATGTCGCAGTTGTTGTAAGGCGAAGCTCTGTCTGGATAAATAGTCACAGTGTCTATATAATGTTAAATGTCTTCCTGACTGACTACCCGACCGACTGTAATAAGTGTTCTGTAACATAAACTATTTTACAATATGTGGCTTATGAATCCTGTCAATAAATATATCCTTTTATGTAGTTTATCGCCTGTTGACGGTTCACTGATTTTAATAGGCTTTAAACACCCAAAACACCTTTCTTTATTTTTAAGGCTCAGAAACTCACAGTTATACTATACACACATTCACAAATAGATACATGTTTTATTCGAAATTGATGGTTTATTGATTAATAGTATTTAAACACCCGAAACTCTTTTCTTTACTTTAAACACTTGTGAAGTCACACAATCATGCATCCATACATCCATACACATATAGGTACATATGGTTTATTTTAAGTTGTTGTTTATATCTCATTAATCATAAAATTATCTTGTCATCTGTAGATACAATAAAAATTAAATGTCTGTATGTAATATCAAAATAACAAGATTTTACTGATCGAATATGAGAGTATACACGCTACTGATAACAAAAATACAATTTAATTTTTTTTGTCCGGCTGTCTGTTTCTTAGTTACGGGTATACTCCGAAACAGTTGGGCCAATTTTGATGGCAATTTCACTAACAGAGAGCTGAAATTACAGCAGATGACATAGGCTACTGTAATTTAGGCTAACTGTTAATTGCTGCTTCCTCCGCTGTGCTATCTCCAAAACGGTTGGACCGATTTGCAAAGAACTTTCACAGGTCAGCTATCTTACCTTATAGGAAGTAATTTTGGTTATTCTATTTTAGACTAACTGTTACCCATGACTTCGCCTGCATGAAATTTAGCAAGATTTCAAGACTTGAACTCATTCTGTATTAATAATTAGAGAAATAATTATCAACTTATTGTTTACAATTCAACATTATAATTAATTGAACCTTTGAAGATAGAAGAGGTCTTTCTAATAAGATCTTAGACCATAAACGTATTACGTTAAGAGTTCCATAATACAATTTCTTGGGCATCTATACAATATGGGCATCTTTATAATAATATATTTTATACATTGTTTCTTTAGTTCCTCATACAGTGTAAGTGAGCACTGAGGTAACATTTCTATATCTTTTGTATAATTGTATATGTTCTCGCAATTTTATATTTCTTTAATACAATTTAACCAAAGGCGTAGCTGCGGATAAATGCTAGTTTAAATATAAAAAAATACATTGTTTCTAATAGGGATACAAAGAAATTTTTTTTTGTTATATAATTAATTAAAATTATTCTTTGCTAAATCAATATGTTAATAATTGTACATATGAATTAGGATTAACTAACTATTGATTTCTTTATATGTCAATATTTTAAATAAAGGCACTTCTTGATCTTAATATTATAAACATAAATTTCATCATTGTTTTCATTACATTCAAGGTCTTAACACTACGCCAATAAAATTACTTTTTGTCAGTCACTCTTCTCATCTATAAACATAATTACAAAGATACATCTCCTACATTCCAAAAAAATGTCTAAAATGATATGTTTTAAACAAAAAAAAAGTGTGTGTGTACTTATGTACACGCGTTAGAAGTTGTACTTCTTTGGTGTAACAAGATAAAAATCGTTTCAAAAATTTTATCTTTCGCCTTATTCTACGTTTGTAGAAAAAACGACACTAACAATAGAAAAAAGGTATTTAATACATTGAAAGTTTTAATACAAAGAAATACAAAAAACAAATACAAACAAACAAAATGTTGACTATATTTAACTTCAGGATGTCCGTTTTTCGTGACGGTGTGCGCGTGCGTCGTAATAACTTCAGGGTGTCGGTAGGGTGTCGGTTTTTCGTGACGGTGTGCGCGCACATCGTAATAATTTACTCACATCATTTTTCCTTAAATTAGCATTATATAAATTAAATTCAATATAAATTATGAATGAACCATCATTTCGAAATGTGCATCAAAGTTACTACATAAACAAACTATAACTATTACGATTCAGTTGACCTGACATCATTGTTCAGTTACCAGTTAATCTCGCTTGAAAAAGATTTACTTAAAGATACAGGCATACCTTTCCACACTGAGAAAAATTCCAACCACTATTTACATAGAAAGGGTCTTTTATAAACGTGAAACGTAGCGAAAGGTTTTCTATACGAAACTAAAATCTAAATCTAACGAGCACTATAATTTAACTCTAGGCTTACTCGAAGCATAAGGCTTTCAATTTCACTAACTCTATACAATATTCGTGTGCATTCAATCATGTTATTACTACGCAAGGGAATTTTCTGTTATAACTTAAGCTTAGTATATTGCTACTGCATTTAACAGCATACTGAAGCATTAATCTTCTAAAATCTAATGTTTTTAAAAAACACATATGAACGCGTGCAAGCCCATTAAATTTAAAAATGTATGATACAGTTTGCAAAATATTTTAATATAAATTGCAAGTAGGTAGAGAACTCGTGCTCAGTCTGATCACGTCCATTAAATATACGGTATATTGGTTCATACTAAATTACGTATAAAATGTATATGTGACCAGGGTTAGTGGAAATATGCTTGTCGCGCACCCGCAATTCTGGTCAATTTACGCGCCTAGCGGCCCAGGAGTTTTAGTAGGTAGGAGTCCGGCATAACCCTCTCGCTGTCCCACGATAGTGGGAGGTGTATGCCATGTAGAATTTCTCCTGGTAAAAAAATAGTACAAAATGTATATATATTTTAATTAAATATTTTACTATAGATTTGGCACGTGGACAATACAAAGAGAAATGATGGTGAACATGACTCTTGCTACTTACCGTCAGTTCTTCTCAAAGTGCTTTAGAAAATGTACAAATGCCATGCCAGACTTTTATCTGCCGTGTGTTTATTTTGGATAGGAGATTACTGACATCAAAGAAAAGTAACTTCAAGCTCACTAGGTTCATACATAATATGTAATATTCGGTTAAAATATTATAATATATATAATTATGTTTTAATTCTAGCTAATCCGTAATATGGCGACTCGACTGAGCTGCACCGCCGTATTTTTCTTTACAAAAATATGATTCAAAGCTGAAAATTTATTACGAAAATGAGTACTTGTTATTTACCTTAATATATTTTAACTTCTTTAAGCTTGTAAACCGTTTCAAAGTGATGTAGATCCGAGCCAGAATTTAAGTCCAGAATAGAGACATATTTTAAAACTTGTTGGAAAAATGCCAACTATCTTCAAGTCGCAGTAAAGCTCAGAGTTACAATCGAGCTTCAAAGTTTCTAATACTTTTAACTCAACAATCAACATATTATACTTTAGAAACCATAGGATTTCATTTATAAGCAGAAAAATCTCAGGAATCAACTATTTTTAACACATTAATTGTCAGCAATTTTTAGTGTTCATATTTATAGTTGTGTTGTAACATTTTACAACAACTTGATTAATTTTTCTTGTGGTCGAAATTCGACCATAATTCATAATATTTTCCACCTTCAATATAAATGAGTTTCGTTTTGGCAAATGGTGATAAACCTCTTTAATTATTGCATATACTTTTATTACATTAAAAAAGTTTTTTTATGATAACACTAACGCTGGCCCATGACTACTAAAGAAAAGAATCGGTTGACAAACAAATATTTATTATATACTAGCTGTACCCGCAGCTCCGCACGCGTGTTTTTTAAATCGTATTAAAGAATTATAGAATTGTGAGACTATGTACAATTACAGAAACGCTCTTAAAGACTATTGTAAGTACGACGCGCACGCCACTAAAAGTAACATGTAACGTGTACATTAGATATATAAATACAAAGAGCGTGCCAAATGAGGTTTGTAATCAGCAACACATTTGGAACCTTAACCCACCATATAACTATAACTACCTCAGTGCTCACTTACACTGTATAAGGAACTAACGAAACAATAACTTAAAATATTATTATTAAAATTTATATTTACATTACATTTAATATACATTGCCATTATTATAATTACGATTTTGTGACTATACAAAAAATAAACGCTTGTCTGTTCCGCAAGAAATTGTATTATGAAACACTTTACGTAATACGTTTATAATCTAAGATCTTTTTAGGAAGACCTCTATATCTATATATATTATTAATATGTTATTAATAATTATAATATCGAATTGTAAACAATAAGCTGATAATTATTTCTTTTATTAAAAATAAAGAATGAGTTGAAATCTTGCTAAATTTCATGCAGACAAAGTCGCGGGTAACAGTTAGTCTAAAATAGAATAAACTCAATTACTTTTTATTAGGTTCGCTATCTACCAATGAAAATCCCGTGAAAATCGATGTAACCGTTTTGGTGACAGCACAGCGGGCAAAGCCACGGTTAACAGCTAGTCTAAATTAAAATAAATAAAATTACTTTTTATAAGGTCCGCTATCGGCCAGTGAAAGTCCCATGAAAATCGGTCTAACTGTTTTGGAGAAAGCAATATGGGCGAAGCCACGGTTAACAGCTAGTATAAACTAAAATTGCTTGAATTACTTTTTATAAGATCAGCTATCTGCCAGTGAAAGTTATCTGAAGAAATATCGAACCGTTTTGTAGACAGCTCTGCGGGTGAAGCCACGGTTAACAGCTAGTCTAAATTAAAATAAATAAAATTACTTTTTATAAGGTCCGCTATCTGCCAGTGAAAGTCCCATGAAAATCGGTCTAACTGTTTTGGAGAAAGCACTATGGGCGAAGCCACAGTTAACAGTTAGTATAAACTAAAATTGCTTAAATTACTTTTTATAAGATCAGCTATCTGCCAGTGAAAGTTATGTGAAGATCGATCGAACCGTTTTGAAGATAGCATTGCGGGCGAAGTCACGGTTAACAGCTAGTATAAACTAAAATTGCTTCAATTACTTTTTATAAGGTCAGCTATCTGCCAGTGAAAGTTTAGTGAAGATCGGTTGAACTGTTTTGAAGATAGTACTGTAGGCGAAGCTACGGTTAACAGCTAGTCTAAATTAAAATAGACTAAATTACTTGAAATGATGTCCGCTATCTGCTGGTGAAAGTTTGCTGAAAATCGGTCCAATCGTTTTGGAGATGACATTGCAGACGAAGCCGTGGTTAATACCTAGTCTAATTTAGAGTAGCCTAAAGAACCCGCTGTAATTTCAGCTATCTGCCAGTGAAATTCCTGTCAACATCGGTCTAGCCGTTTCGGAGATTACCCGGAACAAACAGACAGACAGACAGACCGACAAAAATTTTAAAAATTGCATTTTTGTTATCAATAGCGTGTATACTTTTGTACCCAAGTAGTAAAATATTTTTATTTTGATATTGCATACAGACACTTCATTTTTATTATATGTATATACTAACGGGACCGGCAGACGCAATAGCCTAATTATTTACCTTCTTCGTGAACCACTTTACTACTGGTGAAAACCGCATGAAAATCCGTTCAGTAGTTTTTGAGTTTATCGCGAACAAACAGACAGACAGACGTTTGTATATTCTTATAAATAGCTAAATAAGAATATTATTATTGGTGAACAATCATGGTGAAACGACAAAAAAGGATAAATCGATGTTATATTGACTTCAAAATGTAGGAATTCAAGAAATACTAAAGTGTCATGTAATATTACGAGTTTTGATATTCCTATATTTCTAGGGAAGTAATGGAAGGTTTTGGTTGTTTACCTATCGACGGCTAGACACAAACAAGTATGCCCCAAGGTCGACATCAGCCAGGTCGTAAAACGTAATATAAGCCGAGTCTCTGTTGAAAACATGAAGAAAAAACATATTGAATCAACTCTACTATATAGCGGCTAGAACAAAAGTATTCAGTTATGTAAAGAACTCTTATACAAAAATTTCATTTCAACTCACCGGTTTAAGTTGTTCATTGTCCGTCAGTGAGTTTTAAGGATTTTACTATGTAAAATAAATGAAACGTCTCGTGATATGTATATATATATATATATATTTTTACTAGCTGATCCGACCACGCGTTGCTGTGGCTCAGTTGTTACATCTTAAATTATAATTATGATAAAGTATTTAGTATTATAAAAAACTTAATACAGAAAAAGTGAGGTTACGTAGTAAATAGATTAACAGACCACGTACACTGTAAAATAAACTGGAGTTCAAAAATAATTTCGAAATAAAACGTAGCGCCATCTATGAGATATCTATAACAGTCGATCCTACGATTTTCTGTCAACAAACTAATTTAAAGCGTCATCTGTTTGAGACTGATGAAACTTACAATAAACAAAAATAATCAACATTGACAATCATCTAATGTTAAATAAAATTATTGAGGCCATTAATCGACAAACAAATTATCCTGAGAGAGGTTGGATCAATTTATATATAAATGCCAACTTTCATGAAGATCTGTTGAGTAGATTCAAAGTTCATAGTGGATAAACATCATGCCACTGGATTTATATGTATAAAGATGAGAACGGTTTCATTCTTTCTTCTTTTATATTATAGATAATCGTAACCCTATGAAGGTCAACTGTAGTTGAAAACGATTTTATAATACATGTATACGTGGTTTATCAAATATTGCTGCGTATGACCAGGAAACTTAGTAATTAACATATAAATTGTTAATTACAACATAAGTTTTATTAATGTGTGCAGATTTCTATTTTTGCAATTAATTTTAATGATTTAATATGACAGCCTTTATAACATTTTTATAATCTAAAATGATATTCAAATGATTTAAACATCTACTTCCGGTACCGCTACAACACATCCGAGCCACGACCGGAACATTAACACTAGCGCCACCCTATTAGAGAGTTCGGCCTATAAAAGGCATGACGTCGTTAATCAGAAGAGAAGTTATTGTAAGGCGAAGGATATTTAGTCACAGTGCTTACGGAGTGTTAATTGGTTTTCATAACTTACCGATTATACTATTGTTTATCACAAATGATTTGATAATAATTATTCTAAATGTTTGAATACCTATTCTTCTAAACGTAAATTATAATGAAACCATAATGATACTTAAAGTAATGTGTCATTAAAGCATAATAAAGATAAAGCTAAAGTTTAATAGCAGTTTTTACCTTGGCACTATTATCTAGAACGTTTCAAACTTCAAAGGATTCTTTCAGCCTGACTTAATCATTAAATGTAGAGTATAGAAAATTAGACTCTTAAACAAAGCCCATTATATTCGTTACGGGGAGACGAAATGTATAACAAAGTTACATACGAACGTCGTCTCGATTATGAGAATTATGTTTTAATAAAATTTGTATCAATGTTTATAACAATTTTGAGTTTAACAATTTGAGAGAAACTTTTGAGAGAAATGATTCTAACTAATGTTAATTAAAAAAAATGTGATAAAAAATATGAGCAACAGAGTTACTGGTATCGTTAAAATTAGGGGAAAGAATGACTACATTAACTGAACAAGAACATATTAATATAAAAAAACGTACTTATTTTAAAAACAAGGTTTAATTATATACATAAAAACGAGTCACTTTTTCTAACAATAAATGTCGGATGATCCCTACCAGAATTCCTCTGTCTCGGATCCACTTGTTAAAGGTAATCTTATTTTGATAATAGATTACTCTCCATACAATATTATGGGACCATACCATAGTTAACAAAGAACAACTAAAATTGTTTTTTGAAGTGAAAACTTCCTTGGGCGCGTTGAGCGGTATTTGGGAAAATCTTATGGTTTCACGTTAGTAAAACGCAAGTAAACCGTGACCGACGTGCTCATGACGTATTGCGCTTGCACCAAATAAGCGACGCATAGTATAGCGGCCTGTGTAAATGTAATATTGATATTTTGCATTAACTTTGTGCAGCTGTATATATTTGATTAATTAATAAACTGTATATGTATACTCAGAGTGTTAATAAATGTGAAAATCGGAGTAATGTTAATAATTTCAATATATAAATCATGAAATTTAATAATTCAGACTGCAAGTAATTTAAACGTAAAAGTACTTAATGGAACGGATTATAGGATAATTAAACGAAAAAACCATCGAAGTAAGGAAGCGTTAGTGAGCGTGAATCTGGGTATACTTTAAATTGTTTTACGAGTTACTAACTTGTTGTATTTCACAGCGTTTAGTAGTTTCCTAAAATAATAAACAGGTGTTATATTCTTACAGTGAAATTAGGTACATCGTTAAGACGTAATCAATGATGAAGATAAACAAAGAACATATGTCATAACTTTTATTCAATGAAACGGAACAATAGCCCTGTAACTATTCTTGAGGTTTTAATTGTCACAAATAAGCAAATAAAACATTTCTAAATTGTGGTGGCATTAAAAAGTTTAAAATAAAAAGTATATTACCAAATAAATATAATCAGCCTGTCGGTCAGGGAAACCAATAATACTCTGTAGGCACTGTGTTAATTTATCCGGGTAGAGCTTCACCTTACAATAACTTCCACATAGGACTGCGAGTAGATCAGTGACATCTTGCCCTTTATATGCCGAACGCCCACCAATGAAGTTCTCACACCGGTGTGAATAATGAACAGCCGATAACTTGAACCAATAGCGTTTGAGGTCATTAGTAACATCCCCGATAAAGTCAATAGCGCGGTATCACAGGTCAATAGCGGCTCCCCCGTGTGGCGTTGTAGTTTCGCCTCCCGGGTATGTCGTAGCGGTACCGGACGTAGTCATTAACAACTATCAAAACGGTTCTACACCAATGAGGTTTTGATAAACAAGTATAATTATCTATACATATAAGTAATCTTGAAGTGTCTGTTAGTAATATCAAAATAACAACTTTTTCTAAAGGCATTTGAAAGAATATACGGTACTTAAAACACTTTATACTTTTTGTGTCTGTTTGCTCCGGGAAATCTCTGAAATGCTTGACTGATTTTGACAGGACTTTTACTGACAGATAGCTGGTATTATAAAGAGTAACTTGTCATACGTTTACATTGAACAGTTTAAAATAAAAAAAATGCTAAATTCTTTACGCAATCTAAGTAGCGGATAACAGCCAGTATATAACAAGGGTATCATACTTAATTTATACTTTTCGATTTGCAATCAAATAATAACTGATGGTAACTCGAAATTGCAGCAAAAAATATTTACATTGCTAATAAATGTTACAACAGGTTACAGTTTAATCTAAAGCCAGTCTACCATAAAGCTGGGAGATTTTATGTTCATCACCCGTATCTAATGTGTAGTGTTTAATATCACAACAGCACCATCTAAATCCGTATGTATATCACCTCTATAGTAATTATACTGCAGGTATACATAATTTCGTATTAAATAGTTGCGTACAGACATATTGTAATCAAACATATTACTACAACGCAAAGTAATGGTTTCATTCTAATCGATCAATAAAAGCATTGGCCGTCTACGAGACATATCGTCTATTTAGAATCACAATGGAAAGCAATTTAAAATCCTTCAGAGTCAGCACATTTTCTACGCCGTCATCAGACTGATGAACACGTTGCGATAACAAATCAAATTAAACCGAGCTAAAGGAAAATATTGTAAACGGAAACACCTGGTGTTAGTTAAAAGATCAACCCACGTGTAGGTTATTTAGTTGGTACTCCAACAACGTTTATAATTAATAATTCACATAGGATGTTGTGTGAGGCTTATCAATAATTCAGTCCGGTTCATGAGGCCTGCGTATATTATATTTATAGGGAAAAATTAACGCAAACATGGTCTCCGTTTTACGGTACACCATAAGTTCCGGTTTTCAATTTAAAATATTTTTAACTACGTTTTAATATTGGAAGGTAGGTAATTATTCCGATAGACAATTAATAATGTAATGCATTATTTATAACAAATTATTGGAGATATTCTTATTATTTTGCTGTTGATTATCCATTGCTATTTATTGACGGGATAACGTCTTGTAAATCGATGAAAAAGCATGACTCATTGTCACGTTCCGCCTAAGCTGAGCGTGCAAGCGAGAGCGCGGAACAAGCGATAGAGAGACGCGTCGGCCTATGCGTTCGGCTTGTGACGCATCTATCTCTCTTCCACTCCATCGGCCGATGCGTCCGAGTCGTTATCACGTAAAATTATCATGCACATTGATTGTTATAATATCAATAATTTAGATGTTAAAAGTAGAAATATTGAACAAAATATTTAGAAATTTATGAATATTGCTCTAGACTCATCTAGTGAATTATTAACGAAATTGAGAAGTAAAAAGTGTATATTGAAAATCATAACAGTTTTCTTCCATTTTGTTTTCGTCTTACCAAGAGAAAATGATTTATTAATATTCGTAAACGTGTCCAAGAAAATGTCATCCCTATTTGTAGTACTTTGGTTTAGTCATGTCGTTCACACTCGAAATCACGATACGAACAGCAAATACTCATTTTATTAAAGTGTTATTGTGACAAACTACAATACGATACAAAACAAACTACACAATAATCATTGTTGTAGAATAACACAACTGCGTAATTAATTATTAATACAATAGTCATTATTTGAATCTGCAATTATTACCAAGACCGCAACCAGACGAAGTCTTTGTTAAAACTCTCGCGATAAAGATTATGTCACTAAAGCTGGCAGCACAAGTTCAGGTGAAGTTAAAGAGACGCCGACCGGAGCTCGAACATTATTACGTTCAATAAATTAGATTCGCTCCAGCAGTAACATTCTCTCAGTCTCGTTCCTTCACACGACAATTGTCCCGATATTACATGCTCATAAATTGAAGCCGTGTATAAGCTCGCATTCTCGTAACGTATGCTAATACATTGTGTAGCTTTCGAGGTAGAACAAATTCCTTTTATTACTGTTATTAGTCAAGAGAAAAATTTCTGCAGTGCAAAAATAGATTGCGTCACATATATGCTCTGGCACGTTTTCCGACCACGAGAATATGAAAAATCGAAAACCTAACGAGAAAAATTTGTATCTATCACCAATTTTTTTTATAATCTCATCTTATATTAAATGACAATGTGGTCCAAGATGGTAAACGTGTTAAACCAACATGGATCGGCTGTCAAATGCAATTGGCGGAACACACCCGTAGGTTCCGCTACAGATTTTCAATTTGATGGTTGTAGCTAGCCAGCTGGAATTAGAGAAAGCCCTACCTACAATCATGCTATGTTTTCCTTCAATGAATACTCTGGTTCATTCGCTAGGACTTCAATCTACGTCCATTGACGCGGTCTCCGAACATGCTAATCACTGACCCATCATTACTTCGATGTAATAAAATATGTCACGTTTTATTTTAAACAGCTTGTTATTCGCATCCTTACTCATCGAAAATAAGCCGTGATACTTCAATGATACCAATACTATTTTTCATAATTAATAGCACAGGTTTTTTTTATAAAATAGCAGGGCAAAATTACGGCGAACGCAATACAAACCAAAAACGATTTTCGTTGAGATATCACAATCGATAATATATCACCAGTCCTCACTATCACTTCGAATTGCAAGCTACTCGATTACTGGAAATATATCGGCTGATCTTGAATTTAGGGACACGCCTAAATTTTTGGTAGTAAGTTGCAAAAATGAAAGTCATTATTTGAACCTCTGAAAATTGAATGAAAATTACATACACCATATTTAATATTAAATACATTTATCTTCATTTAAAACATTTTTACATTCACAAACATGTTGACTTATTAACTAAAAGGGCCTGACGTTTATTTCATGCGGTAAAGTAAACAGAAGAGTGGTATGGATTCTTTGAGATAACATTTTTTTTCTTTTCTTTCTTTCTACGAAGCTGTAATGGAATATTTATTTTTTATAACTCCATAAATGTATCCATGAACTGAACGCAATCATTAGCTACATTTAACATAAACAATATTATTATATAGTTATTTTTTATAAAATCTCCAACGTTGAAGTCGAGAAATGTAGGCAATAACTGACTAAATTCATATACCAATTACGTTTGTTTGGACTGATATCTGCCGCTTAAATCCACTATCGTACAAACCGCCTGAAACTGAAAGTTCATCCACACGACCTGGATCGATGAAAGTCTTCGACGATGAGGTTCTGGAGGTCATTTCTGCCTCGTACTTCGACCATGTGGAATCGACTACCAGCGGCGGTGTTTCCAAATCATTACGAGTAACAAACCTTCAAAAAACAAGCATACACTTCTTTAAAGGCCGGCAACGCACTAGCGACTGCCCTGGTGTTGCTAGTGTTTATCGAAAGCGGTGATCACTTACCATCAGATGACTCGCCTGTTCGTTTGCCCCCTATAATATAAAAAAAATGTTTCTCTTTATTTATTTGTAATAAAACGGTATATAATAAACGGACTAAATTAATCATAGACGAAAGTTTACGTCATAGTTATCTTTAAACATTACTACAAAATACATAATGACCAAAATTTATGTTTACTTATATAAACCATATTTACTTTGTCGTTCGTAATAGGAAAATTATTATTAAATTTTATATAAATGTTTGAACCAGCTTTTATTGCGTGAGGCGAAATCGTAAAAACGAGGCTATTGCAATATCATAAGCACAGCAACTTGCATAGTGATTATCCTATCTTATTACTTCAATTGTCCGTTTTTGTTGCTCATTAGACGATTTTATAAAGCTTGATGTGTCTTTAAATAGGTACACTTATTTTATTCATCACGACTCAATTGTTCTTAAACAATTTTAGTAATTTGCCTATTGTCCCTTATACAATCTTCTACACATGCAATCTCTGGACTTGATATACTCCGATTGTCTCCAATGCCTTACGTGTATAGTACAATGGCCTTCAAGAAATTATCGGGGCTTCCTCGGTACTATAGGGCATCCGGCGTGTTTACTGTAGTTGGCGTTGATTTTTGATTGATTGAATTCAAGAAAAGACAAGCTCCCTGTTGGAACAATTGTGTGACATGTCAAATAATGTAAAAAATGTTGTCAGACAGACAACATATATAGTTTTTTATTGTAGGATAGTTTATTTTTTCGCGATTTGACGGTAATCTTATAAATTATAAAGTCTGGAGCCTACACAATTTAATATTTTTGTTTGGCTGGGTGTTGTACACTGTAAATATATTTTTAAATCATGCTGTGTATATTTCCTAAGATAAAAAGTTCGCAACATCTTATCTTTGCCGTGCCGTGAAGCTATGGAACAATCTCCCGGCCAGTGTGTTTCCTCCTTCCTATGACATGGGGTCCTTCAAGCGCAACGTGAAGAGATACTTACGCAGGCCGGCATGACAGCGACGACCGGCGATGGATAGTATATCTCTCGGTAGTCGCCATTGTTTTTGGATTGTACTGTGCTTATCATCAGGCACAGTACAGTCATTTTGCCGAGCTACGATAAAAAAATAAAAATAAATAAATAGGCTAAGATTACTAACAAATTTTGTCGTAATATCCGAGTTATAATAGAAATTTGAGCCTAGAAATAGGAATTACAAAAATCAAAGGTACATTACAGAGTTATACTATAGAAATTCTTAAATTATCCAATTTGTTATATTTTGAATATCATTGTTAAATTGTTTATTATATATTCCCATCTTTTTGTTTTGAGAATAAAACTGTTGTTTGAGTTCTAAACTTCCGACGTATGTTTCGTACAACAGAGCTGATTTCCTGTTTAAAATTGGTTCTTTATTTACTTAACGACTTCAGAGGACTCGTTACGTTTAAATTTTTACTCGTGTTTTGGTCTGAGCCCAGCTCGGCGTATGTCTGACTGAAATATACAGGCATTTTGCTAGTTTAAGCCGAAATGAATATTTATATAAATTAAATCGTTGGTGTTTTACTGAGCTCCGTAGTAGATTATTTCCATTGATTAAAACTTTAATTCTAACTATCACTTATATCTAAATAATATAGTAGCCTCTTAATAAATCCTTTCAATTTTCTGTTTTTTAAATCTATCTAACCTTAATACATTTGCAAAAAGAAGCAATAAACAGATAGCGATTTTGAAACTTTAAAAATATACTTTTTACTGACAATTATTTTTGTGCGAATTTATTTATGATTATTATTAGTAAAAGATTGACATGATTTAAGTACCAGAAACAATAACAAATTGGTCATCCCCTCTTTCAAGTTCAGTCTCGTCGGGTTCTTCTCGCGCGCCCCGGCAGGGGCGCGCGGGGAGACCGTCCCAGGGTTAAACCCTCTTACGGTGGCTTCTCTCGCCTCCCGCCTAAACGGGAGCGTCTGTGGATTTATTTCTCGCCCCTCATCCGGTGAGCGATAAGGCTTCGCCGCGCCATCTGGCGGTAGGTTTGGGTGACATGGCTTCTATTACTTAGTGGCTGTCAGCTGGGAGTCCTGGCCATCGATTTGATGCAGTACTTGCAGGGCTCTCAGGCATTTTTCGACCGTTTCGGGAGTGTTTGCGGCTGCCAGGGCTTTCATGAAGGCGTTGCGGATTATCTGGGTGGGGTCCTCTGGCGATTTCGGCTGCTGGGTAGCCTCCTTCGCGTCGTGGGCCCCTCCGTTGCGTTTTGGCGCTCTTCTTCTGGGAGATCTGTGGCCGGGGTCGTTGGCGGGGGCCATCAGGCTTCCCGCCGCCGACTCTTCAACCGTTTTAGGCGCTGCGCTCCGGTGCTCCTCTCGTCGCCTGGTGTCACCCGTCCGGGCGACGGTCCCCGCTCGACGATTACGCGCCTCGCGGCGGAACACGGGGCACAGGCGGGCGTTATTCGAGGTATGCGCCCCTCCGCAGTTCGCGCAGGACGCAGGCTCTTCACGTGGGCGGTCACAGTTGGTCGCGAAGTGCGGACCACCGCACCTCACGCAGGCTATCGGGCGGTGACAGTGGTGGGAGGAGTGCCTGAAGAGTTGGCACCGATGGCATTGTGCCGGGCCCCTCCTCCCCCGCCAGGCTTCTATAGACGTCTTCATTAGGAGGATTTCTTCGACGTTGTATATGGCCGGTATGAGGCCTGGTGTTCTCTGTAGGGAGCAGTGAAAGATACACCCAGGTCTTCCACCTCTTCCCTGTATGAGTCGGGTGTATTCCGGGCTGAAGCCTTTCTCTCGAAGTGCTTCGGTAATCTTGCCGGGCTCTGTGTCCACAGGTAGGCCGCGGATCGCGACCTTAAGACTTCTCTCCGTGGGGGGCGAGTAGGTAAACCAACTCACCCCTTCCACTTGCTTCAGGTATTCAATGTAGGTGTTGTGTTCTCCTACATTGCTCGGAAGGAAGCGGACCCCGCGTCCATGTGCGCGCGCGTCCGGTGTCCGTCCCAGCAGGTCCGCCAGTCGCCTGAAGTGCTCTGGCCAGTCGGGCAGGCTCTCCACGACGATCGGCGGGCAGCGTTGTCGAAGCGTGGGGCTTGATGTTTCCGCGGCGCTTCCCTCCGATGCAGGTTTTCGTAAATTGTTTTTCTGGGCCGTCGGTGTTAGCGGGCGCGCCGCCATCGCAGCGTAAGTTCGTTGCGACTGCGTAGGTGTAGGCGCAGGTGGCGCCCCGAGGCTCTCTGCGGGTATAGCCGCAGTTTGTTGGGGTTCCGCAGGCATTTTTTCCCGCAATAATGCAGGCGCTTGTGGCTCCCCGCGGCTCTCAGCGGGTACTTCGGGAACTAAAGGCTGGTCCAGAGAGGGCGCTGGTGGCGCCCCACGGCTCTCAGCGGGTATATCAGGAACTCGTTGTTGTTGTTTACATTCAGTTTGTTTAGGCGTCTGAGTGTCTGGCGATCTTGATAGGAATTCAAGTTCAAGGTCATCCTTTATCTTTTGGCGTGCAGCTGCTATACGCGGCGCTAGTTGTTCCATCTGTTTTTCTGGAATGTCTGGTATCATAAGCAGTCCGGTTAGAGGGGATTTCAGGGCCGTTACGTCTTGACTTCTGAGCTCATAGCCCTCATCTTCATCCTGCAGGATGCGGAGGTAGAGCGCTATCCATCGCCTCAATCTATCTGACAGTTTTCCAGTTGCCAGCAGCTGGACAAACGTGTCACTGTCGTTTGCGTACATCTTTGCACGAATCGACATATGGGTGGGCGATTTCAAGTTCAGTAAGCCCAGTAAGAGTTTTTAAGTAATAGTGTTAGGTTTTGTAACAAAGTATTTAAAGGCTATGACTGACTTACCGAATAGTAACTCTAAGCCATATCAAGCGGGTTTTGATATCAAAAGGATATTATAGGGTGGATCAATATATAAATGGTAGTAATGTCTAGAAATAACACCCTTTTTTGTGTATCCTAAATTAGTTATAAGTTTAATGTAATTTTATTAAAAGTGTGTCCGAGAAATAAATAAACTAGATGGAGTTTCTTGCCAGATCTTCTCTATAGTTTTTTCTTTCTCGAAGCGGTGGAAATTTTAATATTCATAAGGCGCTTCTCAGAGCCTAAATTGAATAAGGTATATTTAATTTTTTATACATCTATATAACTTTCTGCATCATCATCTTCATTGTGATAATCGTAAGAAAAAATGATACTTTGGTTGAATATTTACTATAAAAAAGATTTATTTCTATCTTGAAAGTTACATAATGTGATGCGGATAGCACGAGTTTATACATAGCTTCAGTTTAGAGGCTGTAATAATGTTGATACTATTCTCAAACGAAAAAAAGAAGAAACTGAGAATGTTTCTGTCGGATCCGATCTGATTTATTATCCCGTTCTCGCTCTAGTCTCATATATTTAACTTCACTCGAACTTACTCTAACAGTATTAGAAACAACCTTTATCGCGGAAGTACTCACAAAGACTTTTTTTAATTTTATTCTTGTCTCTGGTCCACGTAAGTTACCTCTACTTATTTTATAAGGTTCAAGAGATGCATATAATAAAACACTCCTTTTAGCATTATGTCACCTACTAATTGAGGAAGGTTGTTATATTTTTATAATATACTAGACGACCCGTGCCCACTTCTTTGAGCGATAAACATTAATAAAAAGTACTTTTGGTGTATTAAATATTAAAATTTAGACATATGCTGTCGGCATGTTTTGTACATGTTTTGTAGGCATTATCAAGCTCTACAACTTTTCTCTAGAAATCAATCATATATCTCTCATCATTAAGGCAGCGATCGTATGAAACCTTTTCGTTCGACCATTTTTTCTCCGACTACCACAAAGAAGTCTTTTCATTTTTCGGGTTAATATATTGCCTATGACATTCACAAATAACTTGGCTTTCTATTGGTAAAAGAATTTTTTAAATCGGTTTAGTAGTTCCTAAGATTACCCCCTACAGCCTCACAACCTCACAAACTTTACCTCTTTATAATTTTAGTATAGATATTGGTTATCTATATAAATAAAAATGAATCGCAAAATATGTTGCTAAGCGCAAAACTCGAAGACGGCTGGTCGAATTCAAATTAAAAAAATGGGAAAAATGCACGGAAAAACCTAAATTTCAGTTTTCTTTTTCTGTAATTGTGAACGCAACTTCAATTTGCTATTAGCAATTTGAACGCATCCGTAATTACGATGTTTTTTTTTCATTTTCGAGTTGACGTATGTAATTATACTGGAGTTTGCTTTAAAAATTTCTCTTTCTCCGTTTGTATTCTGCAAAAACATAACAAAATGTTCCATATGTTGGTGTATGTATCTACTAAAAAGGCAGGCTAAAAAAAATATCATATTAAGGCGAAACGAAGTTCGCGGGGGCAACTAGTTATATATATAAAAGTTAGTTATAATGTAAAACGTGCATCAGGGAATACGCTTAGAAGGTAATAGTGCGGGTGTGCCATGTGATTCCTGTCCGCCGAACTGTGATTTCCTGAAGTAACTTTTCGTACGGTGCAATCGTGTAATCGGTTTCCCATGCATTAATTATGCCTTATAAACAGTTTGTTGGAAATTCTAAATTAAGAAAGAGCAATTAGTGTGAAGTTACGGTACACGGCTAGTCGAAAATAAAGTGACTACAATTTTAATTCAAGTAACTAAAAGTCAGAGGTTGGAAGTTAGCTAATTTTCTCCATACAATGCATGAACTACACTGAACAAGACAAGGAAACTGTTATCTTATATTAACTTTTTTCTTCTAATTATAATATTTCTTAGGTACAGTTTTAGGATATATTATTGATTACAATTTGTAGGTGGTTGAGCCACGCTGAAGCCATTATTGATTTCAGCATGAATGGGTCGGCTCATCCGGGGTAGTACCACCCTTCACCGAAAATCGACGTGAAGTAATAGTACTTCCATTGTTGTGTTTCGTTCGGTCAGTGAGAGCGCCGGAAGCGCACCTGCCTACCCCTTTTTTCTCCCCCCTCCCTCCATCCCCAAAAACACAGGCTGGCAACGCACTTGCGACTCCCCTGGTGTTGCTAGTGTCTATGGACCGTGGTGATCACTTAACATCAGGTGACCCACATGCCCCTTTACCTCCTATGATATAAAAGAAACAATCCCACTAGAGCACAATATTAAAGCTGTCATATTTTTAAACGACTTTGTAAAAACAGACTGTTTGTTTGTTAGTTTATACTAGCGGGCCCGGCAGTAGTTTCCGTTCAGTAGTTTCTGAGTTTATCGCGAACAGACAGACAGACAGACGCGGTAGGGGACTTTGTTTTATACTATGTAATGATATGAATGTGAGTTTCTTTGTTCAGCCATAACTTTTTATTATTTGAATAGATTCGGATGTATGGTACACATCATTAGAATATTTATATTAGTCCGAATAACAAGTGACAATTATAGTTATAAGCCTCTTACATCAAAATCTGTACCGCCATTGCAATGACAATTTTATTCCTCTGTTTAGTTTTTTTTATATCACAGGAGGCAAACGAACAGGTGGGTCACCTGATGTTAAGTGATCACTGCCGTCCATATACATTATCAATACCAGGGGAGTCGCAAGTGCTTTGTCAGCCTGTGTTTGGGGGGAGGAGGAGGAGGAAAGGAGGGGAGGGAGGGGGAGACGAGCCTCCGGTGCTCTTACTGACCGAACGAAAGGCAGCAATGCAAGCACTGTTACTTCTCGTCGGTGTCTCGGTGGGTCCGGTGGTCTCTGACGAGCCAACCAAGTAATAACTTCAGCGTGGCTCTACCAATAAAGGTTAGTAAGTAAGTAAATGTATATACTATACAAATTACTTTTTACTTATTTTTTACACTTTATTACATTTATCGCCGGGGCAGTTGTTATTTTTATTTTTAAAGTATTCCCAAAGATCTTTTGCTTCACATGCGTGTGAAAAATATCTATCGGGCGCACACGTAACGTGTAGGTACGCTTTTACACATTATAGATGCAAAAAGAAGAGAGAGTACGGGATAAACGAAGCGTACATATATCATGCATATTTTATGATACGACATGATGGGAAAAATCTTGTCTTGTTTCCTTTGCAGTGGTGAAAAACATGTAATATACCCAGTGATCATAAAAAATATCAGATGTTTTATATTATAATAATAGAGTTCTAAATTTTTATTCTTATAAATAACTAGCGGGCCTGGCGCACATTGTCCCGCCGTAATAATAAAGAAAATGTTGACAAGATATATACCTAACCTAAACCTTCCTCATGAATCACTTTATCTGAATGATAAACCGTTTTTGTCACGATATTTATTGTTAGTTAATTCAGTGGATATATACACCCTCTCTTCACGTGACCAATGAAGCTAATTTTAACTAAAATTATTCACTGTTTTAAACAACAGAATAGCTGCACCAATTTGGTTAATTCCTTATTGTTGTGTCTGTAATTATCAGGATAAGATTTATATGAAAGAAAACGTTTGAAATATTGGATAGAAATGTGGAAAAATTGGATTAAGATGTCTCTACGTAAGAAATGGGTGGTAAGTGAAACCGAAGTGAGTGGTAAGGAGATCTCCAAAAATATTAACAGATCGACGTTCATTCATCATCATTGCCATTTCATTAATTACTAAGTCGTACTGTATAGGAAAGATTTGATCTCATATTCTTCGTTAGTACACACATGAAAAACCGAGGCAGCCTGATACTATAAAACAAATAATTAAATTAAGCCCTTAACTTTATGTAAGCAAAATAGCCGAAGCCATTTAACTAATAAAATCGTTGAGAATCAAAGGATAAAGTTAACTAATTTAGAGTTCAATGTAAACTGGATCATGTTACCAGTATAAATTAATGTTAACGAAATCATGGCACATAATGTCAGACGAACATCATTACCGGCGATCTCGTTTGGTACACAAGTAGTGAATTATGCAGTTACCCTAATTAGTGCGACATATGATAATTTTGCATAACATGCCAATCCTAACTAATATTATACACCAGCCGCCAGCCGCGACTTCGAACTGTTGTATTAGGGAAGAAAATGTAATAAAAACCTCCTTTACATTACGATCATGTAATGAAAAAAAGTGCAACTTAACAACTAAATGTTAATCTGTCAATATTTTTGAAGATCTCCCTATAATACTTTTTTCTGTCTCGCGCATATGGATGATAATAAACAAGACTTTCTTGTGTTTTAAATAGAATAATAAGTTTTATTGTTAAACAACTTTACGATAAAACAGTAAATAAGTATCATGAGACAAAAAAAGATAGTGGCGCCACCAACGTTGAACAAAATGGCCAAGCAAAGATATTGTTAACATACAGCCAGGTATAGTATAAGATATACTAGTACAAAATTGAATCCAATATCACTCACTGGCTTAATAACTTATTATGTAGAATTTTTTAATTCAATTTTTTTTTCTCTGTACAATTTTTCAATTTTTTCTTTCACACAAATCTTGCCCTGACAATAACAAATGAAATTAAAAAAGAGTTAGCGAAATACGTGCAGCCGTTCTGAAATATACCGCTTACATACATTCGGCAATTGAATTTTATTTATATAGATGAGGATATGAGTTTGTTTGTTACGCTTTTACGTCTTTACTACTCAATCAATTATCGTAAAAGATTGCACACACATTGTTAGGTATACAGTAAAGTATAAATGATACCAAAAGTGTACTGTTCCCGAAATATAGGTCAAAATTAAATATACGCGAGCTAAGTCGCTGAAAAAAGTAAGTTTTCAATAAATTCAAATGCGAGACCATGAGATATCCATATATCACATATCCATATATACGGCGCGATTGGTTAGTCACCAGCAATATTTTTACAGGATAATCATTAGTCGATTCTCGTTCTAAATCAATTAAAAAATAGGCCCTTAATATTTGACCTAACAAACAAACAAAACAAAACTGATATACACTAAATGATGATATACACACCGTGCCGCGCAGCCCTGCCCGCGTCCTCCGTCTTGACCCGCGCCCCGCTTTCCATTGTTCGACCATGCGGCATTCCGACAATAAGCAGTTACGTAATGATTAACCTTGAAAAGCGTCCCTTTAATGTTGTTCATTAAACCTAGTTTTTTTACGTTTAAAAATATCTTTACTATACTTTTCAAAGTTTTAGAACAAACTTTGACTAAGGTTCTATTTGTTGTTTATTAGTATTTGTTTTGATATTATTATTTTACATGTTAAATGTGACCATGAACTACAAAAGGATTGAAGGGTGTTAATCTTTACACAGTCACCTGGTATAAAATAATACCTGACTGACATATTAATGTACAGACCAAACTTCTGAGGCAAGGGCCCTCAGAATTATGATATGGGTTCCTTGATACTATAGGTGAGCACTGAGGAAGGATTTTTGGAAGGTCAACGTTTAAGGTTGTGAGAAAGGGAATTAAAGTTTTTCATACAGAAAATCCGTCATTTTTCTGCAAGTATTTCTTTATTAATTATTTTATACATATAGTTAGATATAATATAAAGAATCAAAAATAATTACTTCACAGAAAACGCATGCGAAACTACGGGGAATTACTAATAGGTTATATACTTACAAAAAACAAGAATGGATTATAATTGAGATGTATAATTTTTTATCAAACATGCAAATAATTATTGCGAAGCTCTCTCAGCCTTTACTAACATAAACGCACTTCGGTTAATAGCCCATGAAAGGTTGTGCCGTAAAATAAAATTTTCGCTAAAGGATAAACTTAAGTATCAAATAACGAGCCTACACGCTTAGAGAGCCTAGTAATTAAGGGACGATGAGACCGTTATCTGCTAGTAAGTATTAAGTACGAATACCCAGATGATTATCTCGGCTAATGATTCATATACTCCTGGACCATTAAAATTGATTAATTAAAGCTGCGTTAACTGTCGGCTAGCAATTTTTGATTCTACAAGTTAACGGAGCAAATCAGTTAACCTGTAAATATCCACATCAAGGACTTTCCAGCTTTAGCGGTTACATATTGTAACAATCTGTATGGGCACTTGGTGTTCCATATGCATAAGAAGTACGTAGAAACAAGCAATAATTATGTTCTAAAAATATCCCGTATAGAAATTTGTGGAATCGTTCAAAGGTCAATCTTCCAGAGGTTTTCACCCTTTTTTTATTAACGAGAGAAAATCCCTTATGGATACGCCACCCTCTCGGGGGAGAGAGTGGGTTATGTCCGACTCGCACGGACTAAAACCTCACGGTGTACCGTCCGCCACATGGTAGGGGCGGCCAGGGATCGAACCTGCTATCTTCCTGAACCACCCCTGCTCTGAGAGTGGACGCCAGGCTTCGTGCTACTTTAGAGAGACTACTGGGTATACAACCAGATATCTCCCCTCGTCAATCTCACCTGTGCAATGAAGAGATGGGCCCTCGACCCATCCCCTTAGGTTCGGCTACGATAGTGGGAGGAGGCGAGCGTTCCGCCTCCTCCTTCCCCTGCTCTTGTTTGGCGAAGAGGGCCACTTCGCGGATCTACCTCCCGGGCCATCTTCGCCACCTCCTTCTGCGAGATGACGACTTCGCAGAAGGAGGCCACAGCAGTCCACACGTCCTCGCTGCCGAAACCACGCCCGGCAGCGAGAGATCGTCCTCTACCGCCGCAGCCAGAACGCGGTGCTGATCATCCCACGCCGCACACTCGGAGAGAGTGTGCTGCGCAGTGTCCGTCTCAGCACCGCACTCGTGGCATGTGGCGGTGGACTCCCTGCGCGCTATCCGGTGCTAGTACCAACCGAAACATCCGTGCCCAGTCAGCACCTGCACCAGACTACGTCAGGGAGCCGCAGCCCCAGCCCCTATTTAGTTTAGCCTCTAGCTTTTCACCCTCCTGTATTGAAAGGTATACCAGGCGATTGGTTAGTCACTCGCAACATTCAAATAAATGATACTTCATGGTTACATTTAACATATAAAATAATAATATCAAAATAAATACTAATAAACAAATAAAGAAAACCCTAGTTAAAGTTTGTTCTAAGACTTTCAAAAGTCTAGATATAAACCTAGTAAACCTAGGTGCAATGACCGGTACCGAAAGCTGCAAGGGGCGACCGGGAGTTAATAACCTTCAATAATAGTACGGACAAGAAACCCTTTTTTTGTTCACGTTTCGAAAAATTATCCTTTGTTAGTTGGATGTTGTTCTAACATTTTTTTACTCTTCACTGAACATGGCCCGACGGTCAATGACACCGTCTTGTCGCGTGCTTTAACAAAGCCGCGTAAAGGATTGATTATAATTTTTGTTTTTCTCAAGATAATTAGGTCAAATATTAGGTACCTATTTTTTTATTGATTTAGAACGAATATCCTGTAAAAATATTGCTAACAAGTAAACAGTCATGTGGTATAACCGAGCCACGATTCGTCCGAGTTGAGTTTTATTCTGAACATCTGTGCGAATACGAAGAGAACAAAAGGAAGAAATCTTTAAGCAGAGTAGACTACAGCATTATAAGATGTAAATGTGACTATAGTGTAATTGCGTCATAATTAGTGCAATTGATTTTTGTCTATACAAGTATAAAATTATTGCAAAGTATATTTAATTTACTCATGGATGTAATAAAATAACATAAGGAGGTTAGTTTTTAATCTATTATAATCGTAATTAATGCTAAATCACACTAAAATTATATTATCATGTATTAGAATTTATAATCAAAATTTTACGAATAAATATTCTCTGATAAGATAAAAAAAGTGATAGAAGTATTTTAGATTTTTATTCATTCCAAATTCAACAAAAGGAATTTAATATTTATTATTGAAATGTACGTGCTTACGAAAAACAATTTTATTGAAACGTAAACGTATGCAGTTTATTGAAGCTGCTAGGGCTGTCTCGCTGCTCAAGTTCTGCTTTTGTTATACGGAATTTATGTAAATCTTTTGTCTATTCGTAACAAAAACATTCTCACGAGCATTTATTGAAATCCTTTTATAAAATAGCACTAGTATATAGGACCAACAAGTAGGTTTATTTCTTAGTAATCCTAGATTATGTTTCATTAAATCATACTAACATAACCAGTAAAATTTAGTCATCATAATACGTATTAACCGAAAAACCATAAAATAAAGTTTAGGACAACGAACGTATTTTTATTTTTTGTAGAGTCATGTTATTACTTTTATAAACTCCCAAATTTACGTACCTCTAAAGTCATATATATAGTTTTGTATATAATCAAAAATATTCAGAAATAATCTATATATATATATATAAGAGATTCCCACCTATATATTGACTCATCACGATATCTCTGGAACCATAAGGCGTAGCGACTTGAAATATGGTAGGAATATTCCTTTCGGGGTGCACGTCAGAGAGCCTCCGCGTGGCGCACCCCGGGCAACGCCGGCCCCCATTGGCCGGCGGCTGATCTCTGACAAGACCTTGGCTTGCTATACGGACTCCGAACCCTCCTTACACGATGACCCTGGCTTGCTTATGGACCTTGCTACCGCTTAACCCGATGACCTTGGCTTGTTTTACGGACTCTGCTTCTGCTTTTAATGACGACCCTGGCTTGCCTACCGGACTCTGATTCTGGATGTGGTATGTGCGCGGCGCATCCAGTACCGGGCTGGGGCGGATGAGGGCTCAATTTGAGCCCCAATGGCCCAGTTCCGGACAGCGGCCGGCGGGGCTGGTGTGTTTTATACCGGTCTCGGCGGCCGTACCGCAAACTCTGACGTAAGGTAGGAGCTAAGATGGAAGGTACAGATCAACAGTTACTACCCCAGGTGGGTACCGGTGCCTACGGCACCGGAGAATCCCACCCCGGGCCCTCTGGTCCGGGCTGCCCCTTGTTCTCTGGGGGGGGCAAATTTGTACACGAAGTCAACAACAAACTAACGACCCTGGCACGAACACGGAACTCCGAACATGCATGCGATATGGATGTGACGACCCCGGAACTGACGACCCCTGCTTGCTCAAGGACTACTGATCGAAAACCGAAGATGAAACAGGCAACACTTAAAAATCGACTACCCCAGGAGGGTACCGGCGTCTCCGGCGCCGGAGAATCCCTCCCTGGGCCTCCGGGCTCAGGCTGCCCCTCGTCGTCTGGGGGGGGCAAAGGATTGCCAGCGGTGGTGCTGGAGAGGGCTCCATCTTTGGACCGCCTCTCGGTGTCGAGTGGACACAGCGTGGCTACGTTGGTGTCGGTGGAATCTGCTGGCGGTAGGGAGTCTCCCTACCTCAGCAAATTCTATCGAAAGGTGGAGGACAGCGACATGCAGGTGGTGGAGCTGGGTTTGTCTGAGCAGTCTGGCTCAGAGGCTGAAGGCCTGAAAGAGACCTTCAGTAAGGAACTACAACAGAGGCCGCAGAATATCCCGCGAAAGAAGAAGGGGCGCCCTCCCACCACGGGGGAATACGTGGAACTGGCGGCGGCCAAGGCTGCCCTTATAAACCTCCGGCGGGAGGAGCTGCGCTTAAAGGCGGATGAAGAAATGGTCGATGTGGCCGCTAGAGTTCGGCTAGAGCGTGCGGCCAAAAAGCTGAAGGTTGCCAACTCGGATGAGCAACTCGCCGTCGACCTAAAAAAGAGAATCATGGGCGACGTTGATGTAATTCTGAGAGTGGCTGAGAAGTCCAAGAACCTTAGTGGGCCTTTTCAGGGCGCCCTCAAAGAGGCGGCGGCGTCTATCGTAGACGCAATGAAGGTTATTACGAATCGACCCGCTTCTGAGGAGCTTCTGAAACTGCAGGAGGCCTACAAGGAGTCTCAGGTGCGAGAAGCCAAACAAGCGGCTGAGCTTAGCGAGCTCCGCAAGGAGGTGGAGGAACTCAGGGCCGAGATCGTGGCAGTGCGTGTCCAGGGGTCTGTGGCGAATTCCAGGCCCGTAGCCTCACCTGCTGTGCCTGTGGGCCCCAATTCTCCCCCGTCCCGGAAGAGGGTGGCGCGAGAGGAGTTCCCAGCGCTACCACCCCCGCGCGGATATGCACCTTCTCAAGCACCCTCTGGGGCGATCACTGTAGAGGAGCTAGAAAAGGCGATGCACGGTATGATGCTCCGGATGGGAAACGTACTAGACGCCCGTCTGGAGTCATTGCAGGATCGGCTCCTACCAGAGAAGCGTCTGCGTCCACCGCTGGCTGCTGACAGGAAGGCCGCCCAAAAGGCGACTAGCGCGGCGTCCTCGGCACCAGAAATGCCCAAACTGCCTGCCCCAGTTACAGGGGCAACCCAAGGCAAGGCAAAAAAGAAGAAGGCTGCTGCAGCAAAGAAGCCGCAGTCGCAAACAGTCCCGAACCAGTCGTCCCAAGGTGGGAATAAAGAGCTCTGGACGACTGTGGTCAAAAAGGGCTCCAAGAAGCATGTGGACCGTAAGAAGGACACACCGCCGAAGCTTACACCGGCAAAGCTTAAGGCCCCTAGGTCGTCGGCTGTAGTCCTCTCCCTGCCAGCGGATGTCCAAGGCGTGGATTACAAACGGGTAGTGGCTTTGGCAAAGGAGAAAGTGGACCTTCTCAGCCTGGGCATTCCGTTTTTAAAGTTCCGGGAAACGGCCACAGGTGCTCGGAAGTTGGAGGTGCCGGGAACCGCGAGCAGCGAAAAGGCTGACCTTCTTGCGGACCAGCTAAGAACGTTGTTCAGGGAGAACATTGGAGTAGATGTGGTTGAAGTTTCTAGGCCTACCAAGAGTACCGAACTTCGATTGGTAGGACTAGACGACTCCATTACTCGGGAGGAGATAGCAACAGTGGTGGCGGCTAAGGGTGGCTGTAACGTTACCCAGGTTAAGGTGGGCGAAATAAAAAAAGCCCCCTTTGGTGCAGGCACGGTTTGGCTGCGTTGCCCGGTGGCGACAGCTAAAAAATTGGCTACGGATGGAAAGCTGCTAATAGGCTGGGTGGCTGTACAGGTCAGACTGCTGCAACCCAAAACAGCGCGGTGTTTCCGCTGCCTGCAGCCAGGCCACATCAGGCAAAAATGCACTGCCGAAGTAGACCGTAGCCAACAGTGCTACAGATGTAGTCAAGAAGGGCACAAGTCTGCCAACTGCACGGCGTCGTCTCACTGTTCCCTGTGTGCTGAGGCTAGCCGTCCGGCTGATCATAGACTAGGCAGCAAAAGGTGTACTCCCGCACCCAAGAAACGAGGCAAGGTAGCAAAGAATGATCAAGCACCTAATGCCCCCACTGTCGATGCCGTACCCGGCACCTCTGGGAGATTTGACATTCTCCCTGTGGACGAAGAGGACATGGACACGGTATAACCAAGTATGGCCCATAAGTGTTTGCAGGTGAATATCAACCACTCAGCTGTGGCACAGGATCTTCTGGTACAGACCATGGCCGAGTGGTCGATACAGATAGCGATGGTCGCGGAACCGTATTACGTCCCACCCAGGGATAGTTGGGCTGGTGACGTATCAAGTATGGCCGCCATCGTATCTGCAAATACGGTTGGGTCACCTCTCATGACCACCTTGGTACGCGATACGGGGTATGTGGCGGTCAAGTGGGGAGAAGTGATCCTAGTGAGTGTGTACTTCTCTCCGAACAGGATCGTATCTGAATTTGAAGGATTCCTTGATCGCCTCGGTGCCTTCGTCACACGGTATTTGTCCTGCCCCATGTTAGTGGCGGGAGACTTCAATGCCAAGTCGTCGGTGTGGGGCTCTCCCGTCACTGACATGCGAGGCAGAATAGTAGAAGAATGGATGACGGAAACAGGCCTCTCTATCATCAATCGGGGGTCAGCAAACACCTGCGTGCGGCAACAGGGTGGATCAATCGTGGACTTAACGTTCGCATCCCCTGTTGTCGCTCGGCGAGTTCAGGGATGGCGAGTGGTGCAGGAGGTAGAGTCGCTGTCCGACCACTTGTATATAAGGTATGATGTCGTCTCCTCTCTGCCGATGTCAGCTCCTAGTACGGACACTACGTCACCTCCGAGATGGGCTCTGAAGAGGCTCAATGCTGAGCTGCTGGCTGAGGCCTCTATTGTCGCGTCCTGGCCATCTCCACCCACTGGACTGGTCGACGTTGTCGCGGAAACCTGTTGGCTCCGGGATGCTATGGTGCGCATCTGTGACGCCGCCATGCCCCGGGTCCGACCACAACCACCGAGACGTCAGGCGTATTGGTGGTCTCGCGAAATTGCGCAGCTACGTGTCGCATGCGTGGCCGCGAGACGCCAATACGCCAGGCACCGTAGACGGCGTTATGGTTGGGACGCGATCGTGGAGGCCCAACTATACGAAAACTACAGAGCGAAGAAGAAGACCCTTCAAATAGCCATTAGAAAGGCCAAAGCAGAAGCAAGGCAAGAATTGTTGGAGACTCTGGACGGTGATCCGTGGAGACGCCCATATCGAATGGTGCTGAGCTTCCTGCGCCCCTGGGCTCCTCCGATTACGCAGAGTCTCCAACCACAACAGCTAGAGGACACCTTGTCTGCACTCTTTCCGTCCAGGGGAGAACATGTGCCTCCATATGCGGCAATCCCGCCACGTGCCGAGGATGACGCTGCTCCTCCAGTGACAGAAGCCGAATTGGCAGAGGCCGTGCGACGGCTCCGGGCGAAGAATACCGCCCCGGGGCCCGACGGAATCCCTGGGCGTGCCTGGGTACTGGCACTGGAACATCTCGGTGACAGGCTCCGGCGCCACTTTACCTGTTGTCTGGAGTTAGGTGTGTTCCCACCACAGTGGAAAGCAGGCCGCCTCGTCTTGTTGAGGAAGCCGGGCCGACCGGCGGACTCCCCGTCGGCGTACCGGCCCATTGTCCTCCTTGACGAGGCCGGTAAGCTCTTCGAGCGCATCATAGCACGTCGTCTAGTAAAACACTTGACTCAGGTAGGACCTAACCTGTCTCCGGTACAGTTCGGATTCCGAGAGGGTCGGTCGACGGTTGATGCGATCTTGCGCGTCAAGGCCCTCTCGGAGGAAGTTGTTTCCCAGGGGGGAGTGCTATTGGCAGTGTCGTTAGACATTGCCAATGCGTTTAATAGCCTCCCCTGGGAAAGCATTAAGGAAGGTCTGAAGTACCACGGAGTACCCCCGTATCTGTACACGATCCTTGGGTCCTACCTACAGGACAGACACGTGACGTGCATCGGGCAGGATAGAAGCACGTTCAGGAAGGAAATGGCATGCGGTGTTCCACAGGGGTCGGTCCTCGGCCCACTCCTGTGGAACATCGGCTATGATTGGGTGTTGCGGGGTGCTCTCCTGCCCGGTGCCACGGTTACGTGTTATGCCGATGATACGCTCATCACAGCGCGTGGCAATACACTAAGAGACGCCCTTCGGTTAGTGACGGTGAGTATGGCGCAAGTCGTACAAAGAATACGGCTGCTGGGGCTAGAAGTCGCTCTGAACAAGACTGAGGCCATCGCCTTCCATGGGTCACGCAGAGCTCCCCCCGCGGGCACTCACTTGATCGTGGGCGGAGTGCGTATTGAGGTCGGCGCTACCCTCAAATACTTGGGTCTGGTGCTAGACAGCCGCTGGTCTTTCGGCGAGCACTTCAGCCAACTGGCCCCCAGAGTCACGCGATGTGCATCGGCTTTGGCGGGTCTTTTACCAAACATTGGCGGCGCCGGGACCAGCTGCCGATCCTTGTATTTGGGGGTAGTTAGGTCCATGGTGATGTATGGGGCCCCGGTGTGGCACGAGGCCCTGACGGCCACCGGTTCTGCGGTACTGCGGAAGCTACACAGGGTGATGGCCGTCAGGGTCATCCGTGGATACCGTACGGTCTCGTACGAGGCGGCGTGTCTGCTGGCGGGCTCCCCACCATGGGACCTGTTGGCCCATAGGTACGCGGCCATGTACAGGTGGCGCAGTGAGAGACTGGCACGCGGAGAGCGCATTGCGCCCAGAGAAGAGGAAGCCCACAAGGTCTTCTTACGCAAGGCGGTGCTGACAATGTGGAAGGAGAGGCTATCCTCGCCCAGTGCTGGTTTGTGCACGGTGGAAGCCATCCGTCCTGTTCTGGCGCAGTGGGTGGACAGACCCCATGGAGCCCTCACCTTCCGTTTGGTGCAGGTGCTTACAGGGCATGGCTGTTTTGGCAAGTACCTGCACCAAACGGCTGGCAAGGAGGGTGACTCGCGATGTCACCACTGCGTCGGATGCGACGTCGACACGAACCAGCACACGCTGGAGGAGTGCCCGGCATGGTCTGCGGAGCGCAGCGAGCTAGCGGCGGTAGTGGGGAATGACCTCTCGCTGCCGGCCTTGGTTAGATCCATGATCGACAGCGAGAGGTCATGGAATGCAGTGCTTGCATTCTGCGAGAGCGTCCTGCAGAAGAAAGAGGAAGCCGAAAGGCTCAGGGAGAGGCAGGCAGATGCCCCGGCGATACGGCGCAGGAGAGCCGGCCGCGGGCGGAGGAGAGGCGCAAACGCACCTCACCGAATGCCTCCCTAATTGGCCTTCAGGCGATGGACGCGGGGGCGTCCGTTGCCGCGGAATGAAGGCCCGTGGTGTGAAGCACGGTCTCGGCCGCCGCTTCAATAGGAAGCAGGAGGGAGGAATTTCCTCTCTCGAGGTGTGGGTCCCCCGTTCGACCATCTACGGGGACCCAAGCGCGTGACCAGGGTTTGGAGGAGCACGTGCTCATCGCCAACCCTCGGCCCTGGATCACATACGCGCAAAGGCGGCACAGGGGTTTTTAGTCAGTAGGAGTCTGACATAACCCTCACGCTGTCCCCCGACAGCGTGAGGGTATCCGATGTAGGATTTTCCCCTGTATAAAAAAAAAAAAAAAAAAAAAGGAATATTCCTTTCGCCGAGTAGAGGTCAGCTAAGAACGGATTTTACGAAATTCCAACCACAAGGGGGGTTGCGGGGGGGTAATCAGGGCGGGACAACGTCAGCCGGGCCCGCTAGTCATTATATAAAATAGTAGTTAGAAATGGGTAAATGAAGCATAAACCTGAACAAGAATAGCTACTATTAGATAACATAACAACCTCTTTCTAATTATGGTTCGACAACGAATCTACCTTTTCTATACAATCAGTTAGCGAATAAAATAATAAGTTTATGTCGTAGTTGGTTATATTTCTCTAAAATCAATGACTATTAACATTTAGATATTACGAGATAATATTAGTATCTCTTATTTATTAATCTTTTACTAAAATCCTAAATTCAATATTATCTTTTACTATATTTTTACTGGCGATAACTACATTGTCCTATATGATTTAGTTAAATATATCTGCGTATTATTTATTTTTTATACCATGACCTCTTCAAATCTGTTTAATATAATATTACATTACATCCTATTCTGTAAATTTAATTTTCATTTAGATGATATTTTGTTACTATTTCGAACAAAAAAAAACATATTAAAGCGCATAAATTCGATTTTTCGCGTCTTATTATTATCCAACCTAAGTAGGGTCGGCACAACATGTTTTCCTTTTCCACGCTCGCCTATCAGGTGTTATCTCAGTATTCACACCTTTTACACACATATCATTTTTCACACAACCCATCCATACCATTTTCGGTCTTCCTCTACTCTTATATCCATCGACCATCATACTCAAAGCTTTTCTAGTTACATGGTTTTCATCTCCTCATGACATGCCCATACCATGGAAACCTATTACTCCTTAACTTCTCTGTCATTGCTATTTTCAAACATCCCATGATATATTCATTCCTAATCTTATCCATTCTAGTTACACTATACTTCCACCTTAACATTCGCATCTCTGCCCCATGTAGTTTCCTCTCATCTCTCTCCTGTCGCCCAGCACTCAGATGCGTACAACATTACTGGTCTTATAAATCATACTATAAGTAATAAATTATCAAATATATATAAGATCTAATTCAATCGGAATTTTTGATTGGAGTGAGAGTTTCTAATTTTGGAAAATTGGCAGAGAAGGATTGTAATATTGACTGCGACAGCAAACACCGGTTTACAAAATCAAATGTTTGCGTTAGTTCCTTGTTCATTTCTATTCCTCATAACACTGGTAATATCCATATATACATAAGGAAATAACGGGCTATGGGGGTGTTAAATTGTTCTTACAAAATTTATGTTATATGATATTTATGCGCATAACAACAAAACACAATAAGCCCATAAAACGGAATAACGAAATTTTTGCTCCTATTGCGCAACACGGCGAAGGTATTTGTTTTGTATTGTTTGCCATCGAGTACGTTTCAGTAATCAGTTGTATTGGGAAACGAGAGGAACACAGAACAGGCGGACTTGATTTACATTCCAATTTAGTTTTGCATTCCCAGCCGGTTTTTCCGTTGTTCTCTCTTGCTACGTTTAGTTTAATCTTTACTCCCAAAAGCTTACGAGCATTGGAATATTATAGAATCCTACAGATTTTTAACACTGGACACTAATATTTGAAACAAATTTGAACAAACTATCCGTATAATAAATAACTAAAAGTATGACTACCGATATCGTTATTCGAAAGTATTAGTAACTAATTCTTCCAGCGAATTGATATGCTTTATTAACTTACTATCTTCTCCCTGTGACTTCGTCCGCGTGAAATAGTTACTTTGGGCTAACGATAACACGTAACGGAAGCTCTCAAAAGATAAAAAATATTTTCCGAGGTGTGCCGCGCACCCTTGAGCTAGTTGTCAAAATAAAATCGGCTGAGTGCCTTAAGCGCTCGCCTTAGTAGTCCGGTAAAGCTGTTAAGACCTTGCTAGGTCAATAGCATAGTCAGTTGGAAAAAAAAATGCCGATTTTGAAATATTGTTCATTGGTGCTCCGCTCCTATTGGTCTTAGCGTGATGACATATAGCGTATATTCATCGATAAATGAGCTATCTAACACCGAAAAAAAATCGGATCGGTAGTTCTTGAGATTAATGCATTCAAACAAACAAATAAACTCTTCAGTTTTATAATATTAGAATACATAAAGCTCTTGTTTTCCACGTTTGAAGTATAAAATTTAAGACACGAACAAAGAGGATTTGTAATTTCTGAATACGAATTACCATGTACAGCTTGTCATGCAATTTTGATAAATTGATATTATTGATATGTTACTGATATATACTAATAATGATATATTGATAAATTTTGATTTCGATTTTGATAAACTAAAGCCTATAAACTGCTCTGAATTTCGTTTATGTCACCTGGAAAATCTCATAAAAATCCGTTTAGTAATCTTGAGGAACAACATATTCAAACAGACAAACACACAGAAAGACAAAATGTTTTAAAATATGCTTATTGTATACTATATTACATTGTTTTAAATACTCAAAATCAGTTTTAACAATTTTTTTCTATATAAAAACTATGCTCTTACAGTTTTATTTTTGTTATATAAAAGTACTAGCCTCTGCCCGCGACTTCGTCCGCGTGGAATAGTTACTTTAGGCTAACGCTAACACGCAGCGGAAGCTCTAAAGAGGAAAAATACCCCGATTTTGAAACATTCTTCAGTGGTGCTCCGCTCCTATTGGTCTTAGCATGATCATATATAGCCTATAATCTTTCTCGATAAATGAGCTATATAACAGTGAAAGAATTTTTCAAATCGGACCGGTAGTTCCTGAGATTACCCCCTACAACGTCACAACGCCACAAACTCACAAACTTTATCTCTTTATAATATTATAGTAATATAGTATAGATAAGAGAAAGAGGACACAGTATCCTATTCATATCATGAACGAAATTGTTGATGAAGATAGACGGATGTGTTTAACTCTTTCACGCAAACATTACTGAACGAATTTTGAGGAAACTTTACAATAATAAAATGTACACATTCGAATAATTCATAGCTATAGGTATAATGTATATAGATATTGTCTAAATTATCAAAAATAAGTAAGTAATGAGTAGTTTTGATTACAACCATCTGAAAGTTATCTCGGTGTGCGCCGCACAAAGACGCACACAAAGTCACCGGTGTCTACTAGTAATAAATACTTTACTTAAGATTTTAGATATCTCAGTAATGGGATTTAGTGTTACTTAGTTTAAATAAAACTTTCTAAGTTAATATATCAAATTCCCCTACTTTATTGAATATTTAATTAACTATAAACAAAGGAAAATTTAAAAGCTTTCACAAAGTTTATTTGAAAGAATTAATTACACGGCTAGATTGTTCTGGAACGTTTTGCAACAGTGTAGTGTCGTTTGGGAAATTGAAAGCGGACTACTATATTACTTTCGTATTAAAACCGATTTCATTTGTGTTTATGGTATTTAAATTATTTACATTTGATATAATATTTCAAGTAAATATAACTAAATGTCATATGTCTATTTATTTATTATCTACTTATTTGAGTCGTTGCATTTCAAAATGAGCTAAATACAATTTTAGCCGTTCTTAATATTTTATGTTATCTACACAAATATTGTAAAGAGGTAAAGTTTGTGAGTTTGTGAGGTTGTAGGTTGTAATCTCAGGAACTACTAAATTGATTTTGAAAATTCTTTAACCAATAGAAAGCCACGTTATTTGCGAGTGATATAGGCTATATACTAACCCGAAAAATGAAAAGACTTTTTTGTAGTAGTCGGATTTGCAATGTAAGTCGGAGAAAAAAGGTCGAACGAAAACGTTTCTTACGAACGCTACCTTGACGGTGAGAGATACATAAGTGAGTTGTAGAGAAAAGTTGCCTACAAAAAAGGCAGCGACAGCATATGTCTAACTTTTATATTTAAGTCGATAAAATTAGTTTTTTTATAAATGTTTACCGCCCAACGAAGAGGGCACGGGTTAGTTAGTATATCATTAAAAAAAATCAGCCGTCACGCGACGCCTGGCAGATGTGAAACATCAAAATTGTTTTGTGTAAGTTATATGCCTAAAAGAACAGATTACGACAGGAATCAGCCATGGCATAGTGAAGATAAAGCATCACAAATTTGTTCTATAAAATAATGACTGATTATTTATTTTATTACATAAATATTCATTTTTTTTAAATGCAAAAATTCAACTAAGCACAGGCGCAGTGTATTTGGCGGCATTTATCAAAATGCGCTAAGCCGTCGGCGCGTGCCGCGTAACACTAGTGAGAAAGAGTGGCCGACAAAAGAATTTGAATCTTATGTGTAGATAGATAGGGTTGCAAATGTTTTGTATTAAATGTTGAGTATTTCGTTAATAGTGCAAAATTCGTGTTTTGCGTCGCCACGTAGTGATAAGCCAAAATCAGGTTTACTCGCGCCTATAGATGTTTCACATCAAACCTTATGAACGACAAAATTTGAACTTCGGTCTCAGTGTATGAAAACTGGAAATGTTAAAAAAAATTAAACATGTTATAAACGATTAAAATTTGACTCAGCTCATTTTGAAATGTAACGACTCATTTATAATAGTAGATTCAATTGAGTAAAAGTGCAGTTAACTGTCGTCCAGCAGTTAGAGAAATTATTGTAACTAAAATGAGCACTTTACTAAAAAAATTAACTATCATTATATAAACAATGATAACGAAAGACTGCAAGAATATTACAATAAAAACCTTCTATACCAGTAAGTTGTATAACACGAGGGAGATTACAACATTTTCAGACGTTAGGACAGTTAAGCGCTCTCAAACTATGAGTTCACAAGCATGCCAAAATAACCATTTGTTCATTTTTTTACAAAGAGATTGATGCATCTACTAACAAAAGTATGTAGGTAGTTTCTTTGACCACAATAGTACAATTCGAAATTATTTATAGTACAATTAGTTTATATTTTTATTTAATAATTTATTAATAAAGATAATATATTCAACGTCGTAAGTACCTTACAGGGAAATTAATTATATAGTCAATTCTAGTAACAAGCCTAGAGCTATCCTTTGTATAATTTACTTATTATTTATTTAAAACAATTCATTCGTTTGCAAAAATCTTGATATTTTCATTTATACTGTTAAGGGTTAGATACGTACTAGCGGAGAAACGCTTGGTTAAATAAATTAACGCCGGCGCTTTTAAAATGCAAATTTCAACATGGACGCATTACACGCAAATGCTATCAAGAGACTTTTTTTTTTTTTTTTATCGTAGCTCGGCAAAGTGACTGTACTGTGCCTGATGGTAAGCACAGTACAATCCAAAAACAATGGCGACCACCGACGAAAGACATACTATCCATCGCTGGTCGCCGCTGTCATGCCGGCCTGAAACTGCACCCCCCCCGGTTGCTGGATATACACCGGCTGATCCCGGAACGCAACACGCCCAAACGTGCCACTATAGTGGGTGGCACGTTAAAATATAAAAATAAAAAATAAAAAAAAATAAAATAAAAAATATTCAAGGAATCCGTTAATAAAACCCAGTATCATATTACATATATAGTTAAACTACACCAATTATAACTTATACCCGACGTTAGTATTAATAGTTTTCGTGCTGTTCAAAAGAACGTAACTTGTTATAAAGTTTTCTGTAACAATGTAAGCGAGAACACAATATAAAGACCCGAACAAATTACGGATACTTGAAGCGAAGACACGAAGCATATACGACAGCGAAACTTAATACTAAACGTTTTTAGTGAAGCTTTGACAAAGGCTGTCATATACGTAAGCGTAGCGAAGTGAAATTAAAAAGATTTTATGAAATATGGTGATAATATACGTCTTGTTACAACTATATCTATCTATTAGCTTCTGCCCACGACTTCGTCCGCTTGGAATAGTTACTTTGGGCTAACGCTAACAGGCAGCGGACTTATATGACTTATCTAACACTGAAAGATTTTTTCAAATCGGACCAGTAGTACCTGAGATTAGCGCGCTCAACCAAACAAACCCTCCAAATTTATAATATTAGTATAGATATAAATAAAAATTACCAAGAGTATGTCAGAGCGTCACTTCAGAACGGTTGTACCTATTTCGCTAATTCTTTTTTTTTGTTTTTATTGCCAAGACAAGGTTAGTACTATAGAAAAACGTGTTAAAAATATCCATAAACTAAGTAAGGAGAAGATAGTAGGGAGATTTTCAGAAATATTGATATAACAGATTGACATTCAATTGCTCAGTTGCCATTTTAATTAATTATATGATCTTACTATAAAGAGACGATTTACTCAATGTTTTTCATTAGAACATCCGTGCGATTTCGGGACGGGTAGCTAGTATATTATAATTATAGACATGTTAAAACTTGAACGCTATAAAGTCTAATATGGTAATTGACTTAATACAAGCATGTAATATTATCCGTTAAAGCCAAGACTACAAGTGAGTTCAAATATACCTTCCATTGATAACATACAAAAGAGACGTAAAGGTGAATGTAACGTACTAAGCGTAATAAGAATTTCCAAATAATATTCTAACAAACGCTTACATTGAACCCTGAGTGAATACACTGTTAAAATAAGCTTCACCTTTAGATACGTTGAGTGCTTGGTTCGTTAACCCTTTTGTTATGTGAATAGCATGAAAAAATAATAACAACACCAACGTATTATCATGTCAGGATGAAATATATTTATGATAAAACCATAGAATATAATACAGGTCATTCGCAACCCGCAGTTATTTGTAAATCCTTTGAATCAAATATATTGTTGCATTCCATTTTTGCGGTAGTTAATTAAGTTTTATAGTTGATTTTATGTGAATAATTAAATACCAGTCGGCTATAAATTAATAAACATTCGTGAGAAGTATTTGCATACTTTATGGATATCATTGTAAATAGCGTTCATTTGTTACACCATCACACTAAACGTAAACAGGCAAGTTGCGATGTAAGTTACATTTATATATATACATTGCGACACACTAACCATGGCAGCACAAGGAAGTCTGAGGAATTGGGGGATCGTCACCACCATGGGATCGTGAGAACCACCTCATATATTGCATACCGATTTGAAGGCACTATTGTCTCACACCTTGAGCTGTACACACCTCTTAGTTTTAGATTTAATATTGTTAAAAGATTAATATTGTGTGTTTAGTTTTATCTGTATCCGAGTATAAACAAATGCAAATACTCTATATTGTCTATGACTTCCTGTTTCTATTAAATATGGCCCGAGGGATGAACTTTTTTATTAGTGTGTATCAATAATTCATTTCAATAAATATAAGTAAAATGTAACCTTTAATATTAGTAATAATGTCTCAGTCTAACTTGGGATCCCGCTGGTGTGAAGCCAGATAAACCGATTTTGTAACGCAGCGAAGATTTTAAAACATCGAAGCAGAACTCGAAGGACCAAGATGTAGGGGTGAGGAGCAAGTTCTTGCCTTACATATGTTTCAGATGCACGTTTTTGGGAATAAAGTTGTTTGTTAGGTTACAACTATTTTATTGCAGTGTTACAGTGGTGTTGTTGTGCAACCTAACTTAGTGCTTGAACGCGACTGACTGTCAAAGTACTTTATAGATATAATTCAATTCAAATGTGCTGATTAGAACATATTATGTAGGGTAACATACAAATAGAACTTACAAAATGTACGTGACCGTACAAACAATTATATTAAAAGTGTATTTATTGGTATTAGTTTAGACATTAAATTGGTTTGGATATATGTCAATAGTAAAAATAATATACCTTCATATTTTCTTAAGGTATGTGCTTATGAATTAAGTGAACCATTTGAAATTATATTTAACAAATCTCTAGCTTCTGGTTTTTTTCCTGCTTACTGGAAAAATGCATTCATATATTTAAATCAGTTGATAAGACCAAATGTGAAAATTATAGACCTGTAAGATTAAATTATAGATCTATCTTGCATGGGTAAAGTATTTGAGTCACTCATCTATCCTCATATATATAATCACCTCAAACAACATATTTCTCTTTTCCAGTATGGTCTTGTTAGCCGTCGTTCTACAATTAGCAATCAGCTTGTATATAAAAGTTATCTCTGTAATTCCTTTAAGAATCGTCAGCAAGTGGATTCCATTTATATGGACTTTGCTAAGGCGTTTGATAAAGTTAACATACTCTTCCAATTAAAAAACTCTGCGCATATGGAATCCTTGGAAATCTACTTCGTTGGGTGGAATCTTACATATCTCGCCGCAGTCAAGTAGTAGCTATGATGGGGTATCTGTCATGCCCCCTCTCCGTTACTTCAGGGGTACCCCAAAGTTCACATTTGGCACCTTTACTGTTTATATTACACATAAATGATTTAGTTAGTAACCTTCATAGTAACTTCTTGTTATACACTGAACACTGATAACTTGAAAGTTTTTCGAACTATACGTTAATGACTGTTTTATTGCAAAACGATATTGACAGTATCAGCGAATGGTGTAATTCAAACTACATGTATCTGAATATTAAAAAATGCTTTTTGATATCTTTTGCAACTATAATTCCTAACTTTTAGTATAATCATAAAATCAATAACTACTCAATTGAACGTAAGGAAGTCGCCAGAGATCTTAGTGATATGTTTGATAGTAAATTATTCTTTCGTTCACAATATAAACATATTATTAGTAAAAGTATCCAATTCCTTATCCAATCCATTATCGCATTAATATTATAAGGGCCTATTAAGACTTAGGTCCCTCATATAGTAAATTCACTCAAATGTGTAGACTTACTTCTATATTATATAGGCACAAATCAAGTAATGCTTACAATGGCAAGAGGAACAAACGTGAAACAGGGGACTGACTTGCAAGTGTTTTGTGGATATTTTTTTTATTTTATACTTACAATCCACATTTCTACAATGTAAGTTGTTGGTAATACATATAAACAACTAAAGTCCAAGTGTGCAAATTTTCATGAAAATGACTTTGTAAATAAAGGCGTTAGAGCAAATTTTGTAAAAATAATGTAATCGTCGATTTGTTTTTTGACGTTTCCCAAAAACCTATTTTTTTTAAGTTATGCCTTTACTAGTATTAAGGGTGCGATGTATGCAATTTAAGCATCACCAATTTGTTCACAGACTTTGTATGTATACATAGTATATACTATAGGTGAAATAGCACAGAAGCAACCGCAAATACATACGTTATTTTCGGTAGTATTATTCTTTACTATTTTGTAGCGTTACTAACTTTCAGCCCGCTGCTTTGGACATGTAAATTATAAGGTTTATCCAAAACCGTCCGTTCCACCTTTTTTTATGCCCTCGCGGATTAAATTTGGAAAACAAAGCAGTACGTGTTTAATTAATCACTTAAAAACTATTATTACCAAATTCCAAATAAATCTGACACTAAATATATCATTTCACATACAATTCGATAATTCCCATTCTTAAGCGATGCTTTCAGTATAAAGTTAACTTTCTTACCAAATGTCATATTATAATATGTTTTTAGCACATGTTTATTACATAATAAATACGAATCCTATAAGTGTAAATTTTATAGATAAGCATTCCTATTTGTTCAGAACACGTCGTCAAGTAGTTAGTTACATATGTTACGGGTATCCATGTATTTCTGACAGGCAACTACAGTTCATTTCCCTTATTAATTTATCGGTGAAGTAACAACCTTCAATTTCGTCCGGCGACAAGAACTTCGAGCGGCTAAACAACTCGCCAAAAAGCTCGCGCAAATATTAGCATGTTCTAAATAATTTCCGTGGCACATATAAGACCGCAACCCCAATTCATGTTTGCTGTCACCGCCATGGAACAATGTTGATACAGGGTAATGAATCCAAATACGGCCGTAGTTCAGGCTGTGTTGTGTTTAGCTGTTTATAATAATAGGCTTCGGGTTACCGTCTCCCGAGACAGAGATGTTTCTTCTTAAGTATAAACAAGCAGTAAATTGGCTATGAATTAATGTGTTATTCCGTTTTAGACGTCATGTGATTTAGCATCAACTTTCACTTTTATATTAACAAGTTTTATTTAGTAGGTATCCTTAGTAATATTAAAATGAGAATTTAATGTTTGCTACCACTCAACCTATTATCATTAAACATTGCATAATGCATATGCATCAAGAAAAGGAACTGTACCAAGGGATAGGCCAAATACACATTGACGCAGGAAAAGCCGCGAGCTAAAGCTAATATCATCTATCTAATATTAAATCTCCTCAATATAACACTAATACTGACTGTCTGACAGACGAGCTGAATTTTAAACCAGTGTTTAAACTGTCATGTAGAGAGTTAAAAGTTCCTGAAATACTGTCAATAGTATATCCGCTCAGAAACACAGTTAGTGGTATTTTTGGCGGGGTTCTTCGTCTATCATGAAATTGATTTTATATTATACTAGCCTCTGCCCGCGACTTCGTTCGCGTGGAATAGTTACTTTGGGCTAACGGAACCTCTCAAGAGGAAAAATACCCCAATTTTAAAACATTCTTCATTGGTGCTCCGTTCCTATTGGTTTCAGCGTGATGATATATAGCCTATAACCTTTCTCGATAAATGAGCTATATAACACTCAAAGAATTTTTCAAATCGGACCAGTAGTTTCTGAGATTACCCCTTACAACGCCACAACATCACAACGTCACAAACTCACAAACCCACAAACTCACAACGTCACAAACTTTACCTCTTTATAATATTAGTATTGTTAGTAGATATACGTTGGCCAATCAGCTTTTATACCGTCGATAAATATATTCACAACAATACATGTAGGCTTATTAAATTTGCCTATAAGCATTCCTAAAGACTTATCACAAATGCATACTCATTTCTAGTCCTTGCGTATATTGATATAGACTAATGAATCAAATATATTCACAACAATACATGTAGGCTTATTAAATTTGCCTATAAGCATTCCTAAAGACTTATCACAAATGCATACTCATTTCTAGTCCTTGCGTATATTGATATAGACTAATGAATCCGTATACGACAGAAGTATACATATAAACCAAGTAATGTTTAACACTTTATGACAATAAACTTTGGCTTCACCTCTTATAGGGCGAAGAGGTCTTGTCTTAAATGTACGAGGGTTAAATTACAATTAGATGCAAGCTACTACTACGGTACGCTTTACAACTTTGTATAGAATTCTCTGAGCATCTTGTTCTATATATTTCATACTAATATTTCTTTAATCCAAGAATACAATATCGAATTATATCACGGATATAATACAATGGTATCGTAGCTTTCTGTCTACAGAACATTTGATCTATCAAATGCTACGAAAATGTAAATTTGTTTTTAATACTAATTTTTAATGTCAAACTGGGTTCATGAACTACCAAAAACGCGATGTTTCCTTATTTAAGTTACATGGCTTATAGAAGTCATCCTCAAAACAAAAATATTACTTATGTAAAGTAACTTCGCATATAACGTAAAACAGTGGACAAAAGAAACATGGAATTACATATATACACTATAAACATACCATAATTAAATTACTCCGATCAAAACATCCGAAATCAACAAAAAATGACCGACTGACGAGAAACAACGAGAGACAAACAACTCAAAAATACTTCAAACAAACAAAATCAAATCAAAAATACTTCAAAAAGTAAAAAAATATCACATTACAAACTTATTGTTTAAATAATTCAGGAGCAGTAAATTCTATTTTAGTATTTATGCAAAAAAGACATTACGATCGGATCCCAAACTAAAATATTACTGGTGGATGGATAGTTGAGAACTTATTTTAAAGTCTAATTTAAATTTGAATTCAGACTCGAGCGTCCAGAGGTGTCAAAGTGTTACTTGGCAACTATTTGTTACTGTAACTTTTCTGATTACGTTTCGATCATAATAAAAGTCATTTATTATTGTAAAAAAGGCTGATTTATTATTAATGGTTTATAAGATCATATTTTTATATCCAACGTAGTTATCGTTCTATGATTTTATTTTTGACAACGTATTGATCTTGAATTTACAGAATTTATTATAATTAGTTTTAGAAAAAAAGAGATGTTGTCATAAACATAACTATAAAATTGAAAATTTCCTTTTTACCCATTAATTTTTAATAAAATTTAACGTAACAGATACCTATTATTTCTTTAATATCTATTTCGCAAAAAGAATCTTAAATATTTAAACAAAACGTAATGTTATTTAAACGTATATATAACACAAACCATAATTTCATATTTTACAAAACAATTCTTTAATCTTTGCATTTCGTAATAAGCGTTTCCACTCTTGATTTCGTTTGAGACAATGAAATGAAGAAATTATATGTCGGAACGTAAATTGAAAGTCTTAGCTGAAAAGACTTGGCTTAAATGCGTCCTCGGAAAATTAAAGAACGCAAATACGTTTCAGGGAATTTATTAAATTATCAAGGCTCTCTTTGCTAAATTATCATTGAATATTTATATCTCATACATCGTGAAAATTATAACATAGTCAATGATATTATAACTAGAGACACGTCATAAGTGCTTCGACGGAGCTTTGTTAAAACTTGATTAGCTAGCTTCTTTTTAACGGCTGCCCCATCAATCCACCCGTATCTAAGCAACATATAACTATTTCTTTTTTACCACCGATATTGAGAATATGCCATCTTACTTCCACATTTTATCTGAAACCGTTTACGTATGCGTGCGTTTCGTGCTATTTGTTTTGTCAAATTATCATATAGGTAACGTATCTACACCTTTTTAGTTATAACTAGCTGGCCAGGCGGACGTTGTGCCGCCTACGCCCAGATAATAAAAAACACTTGACAAATTATATACCTAAACCTTCCTCATGAATCACTTTATCTACTGGTGAAAAGAACATGAAAATCCGTCAAGTAGTCTTTGAGTTTATAACGAACAGACAGATAGAGAGACGTGGCAGAGGACTTTGTTTTATACTATGTAATGATAATGATATCTTCGAACATAAATAATGGCAAACGCGTTGTTCGCGAAACTACTTAAAAGTCAGCTCGAATAAATCTTCCTACCCAGTGATGCATTTTCGATATGTCACGTAGAAAAGTTAGTTAGGCGTCAGTTGCCATCGTTGAAGTTGGTTTAGCGACAAACAATATCACGCCAGCGTAATTTACTATAATATTGTAATTACAGTCTCTTATGCAAAGCAATGCTTGTTAATTACTAATTTTCCGCCACAGCATCACACGAGAGTACTAGCGCATAAAAAGAGATGAAATCTTTCCTTTGTATTACAACCAAATATATATACGTTACCTACATTATACTTTAACATAACACATAGAACGAAACCACACACAAACGATGTTGCTTAGATACGGGCGGATTGACGAGGCAGTCGTCAAAAATAAGTTAACTAGCCAAGTTTTAACAAGGCACTGTCGAAGTGCTTATTACGTATCTATAGTTATAATATCATTGATTACAACCACATAATTAAATATAATGACAACTCAACGTCCATCTGTCAATTCCATCGATATTTCTGAACATAGTAATAAAAAAGGTAGTAATAAAAGAAAATAGTAGTAAAAGATCTCTATTTATACAGAGTTTTATCAAATCATTTATTTTGCACAACAATATAAATACTAATTATTATTACATAAATAGTTATTAAAATAAATCAAAAGAAAATGTTACGTCACACGAATTTCATCATTTTTTGACCCGTCCCCCGTCCTTGTCACAGCTAGTCACATTTGTGAGACACCCTCCCACCCTATTGTGACGTCACATATTTTGCAATTTTACATTTAGAAATTATTTAATTCAAACAATAGGTCCTAAATTAGTTTTATATCCATTTAAATTATTTTTTAATAAAAATTAACATCAAGTCAAACATTTCAACAAATTAACAAAACAAAAAACGATAACTTTATTAATTGAAGAAAACTAATCATCTTGAGTCCATGGGCTTTGAACATACTTCATTAAATTATTTATAACTGGCATAGCAATCACTTCGTTTCCGTTTGGGTTTTTGATGTCGGGAACTTTTGTTGTGTTGTGTCATGCGTCGAAGGAATTTTCGAAAAATAATTCATGAGTATCGCTTTCTTTTCGTCATTTTTATTTGCAATTCTTTGATTTTAGATTCCACTTACCTTCAATAACCACTTTTAAAACTTTTCCATAAGCCATTAACTTCTTGAACATTTTTTTTTTATCAGCGTAGGGTGCATTGTAAGCTTCGTATAGTTTTTTTTATGCTGAAGGGCAGCAAACAAACAGACGGCCCATCTGATGGTAAATGGTTACCATCACCTATGGACACCTGCATAGACCACAGGGCTGTCGCCATTTTGCTGCCGGCCTCTAAGAGGGCGTTCAATCCCTTTTGAGAGAACCATATCATAATTCTGAGTAATACTGTACTGGGTAACCCATTCCACAATATCAGCATATGCATAATGAAGGTTCTGGAGA